>JACWES010000013.1:2661093-2709049 GCA_025688845.1 Cucumis hystrix
CTTTCGAGACCTTTGACATCGTTCTAAGTTGGGTCGTCTCTTTCTAGACCATAGCATTGGCCGTTTTTTCAAAGTTTCGGGACAGAACCAAAAAGTTGAGTCTGAGGCATCTCTGTGTGGCTTTCATGAGCAAAAAGGTTTAAAATCGCTCAAAATGAGACCACCCAGCAGTTAGATGTGAACTTTCGAGACCTTTGACATCGTTCTAAGTTGGGTCGTCTCTTTCTAGGCCATAGAATTGACTCTTTTTTCAACGTTTCGGGACAAAACCAAAAAACTGAGTCTGGGCATCACCGTTCGACTTTCGTGAGCAAAAAATTTTAATATCGCTCAAAATGAGACCACCCAGCAGTTAGATGTGAACTTTCGAAACCTTTGAAATCGTTCTAAGTTAGGCCGTCTCTTTCTAGGCCATAACATTGACCCTTTTTTCAACGTTTCGGGACGGAAACAAAAAACTGAGTCTGGGGCATCACCCTTTGGCTTTCGTGGGCAAAAAACTTTAATATAGCTGAAAACGAGACCACCCAGCAGTTACATATGAACTTTCGAGATCTTTGACATCGTTCTAAGTTGGGCCGTCTCGTTCTAGGCCATAGAATTGGCCCTTTTTTCAACGTTTCGGGACGGAACCAAAAAACTAAGTCTGGGGCAATCACCTTTCGGCTTTCGTGGGCAAAAAGCTTTAATATCACTCAAAATGAGACCACTCAGCAGTTATATGTGAACTTTCGAGACCTCTGACATCATTCTAAGTTGGGCCGTCTCTTTCTAGGCCATAGCATTGGCCCTTTTTTCAACGTTTCGGGACGAAACCAAAAAACTGAGTCTAGGGTATCACTGTTGGCTTTCGTGGGCAAAAAACTTTAATATCGCTCAAAATGAGACCACCCAGCAGTTAGATGTGAACTTTCGAGACCTTGACATCGTTCTAAGTTGGGCCATCTCTTTCTAGGCCATAGTATTGGCCCTTTTTTCAACGTTTCGGGACGGAACAAAAAAACTGAGTCTGGGGCATCTCTGTTCGGCTTTCGTGGGCAAAAAGATTGATAAAGAAGAATATTATCAATAATACTCCTTCCTGGAATAAAAGCAGACTGATTACCACTGATAAATAAAAGGACCACTCACGAAGTCTAACAGCCAAAATGTTTGAAATACATTTGTAAATAACATTAAAACAAGAGATAGTCCTGAAATCCTCCATACGTTCAGCCCTAAATGGTTTAGAAATAAGAGTAATGGCAGTATTATTCACTCCATGTGGAAGATAACAGGTCTCAAAGAAATGTAGAATGGCATCACAGAAATTCTTCCCAACCACAACATAGGCACCTTTGAAGAAACCAACAGAAAACCCATCAGGACCAGGAGCCTTCCAACTATCCATAGAAAATAAGACTTTCCTAACCTCCTCTCGCCCAATAGGAGCATGTAAAGCCTGACAACACTCCACAAACCACCTAAACTGAACAATATCATCAATCCAAGGAGACAACTCTCTATAGCCCATATTTTGAGAGCCCAAACTTTTATGAAAATAATTAACAGCCACTTGAGCCACCCCTTCATGAGTAGTCAGTCAAGAACCATCTGAATCAATCATATATAGCATAGAATTATTGCTCAACTAAGAACTCAAAGAACGATGGAGAAAGGCATTGTTCTGATCACCTAACTTCAGCCAACGAATCCTAGACTTCTGACACATAAATGTTTTCTCTAGTCTAACAACCTTCCAAAAAGCCTCAGTGGCGAAACTTGCTTGATGACTCAGTACATCAGACATAGGATTTCGTTCCACCTTAATCTGAGCTCTATCGATGGATTCTTTAGCAATACGAACCTCCTCTCTAAGGCCCCTAATGTGCTTACCAAAATGTCTTCGGAGGGCAGGCTTTAGATTATGTAAATTTCTTGTGAAACTCACAATCGGAGAAACCCCTACATGTCGAACCCAAACCGATGAGATAACCTTCATAAAAGAAGCTTCCTCAACCAGTGGTTGAAGAAACGAAAAGAAACTACCCTCTGTCTCTGTTGAATGCTGGGATAGACTAGAATAGGTGAGTGATCAGAAATGCCCCAGAGTAAAACATTAACTCTCAAATTTGGCCAAGCAACAAGACCATCATCATTAACCAGAATAGGATAGAGCCATCTCATCAAACCAGACCCATGGACCTTGCTGGTCTAGGTGAACTAGTTGCCCTGAATCGATGGTTCAGCTAGGTCAGCCTCACGAATAGCCATATCAAATTGCTCCATATCACCAGTAACAGGAGACCCACCAAAAGCTTCAGAATGAAGCCTAATAGCATTAAAGTCACCCATGACAACACCTGGCCTTGTCCATCTAGAAAAGATCTCACCCATATAACGCCACAACAAACGTCTGTCAATATTATTATTTGAGGCATAAACACATAGTACCTCTACACAATCCCCAGAGAGCAGATCAGTTAGCGACCCAGTGATAAACTGATCTTCCACCTCGTGAGGAGTGAAAACGAAGCGACTTTGCTTCCACATAACCCACATTCGGCCAATCCCACTGTTACTGTAGTTACTAATGAAATCTCACGAATCTCCAAACCTACTGAATATAGAACCAATGTTTTCCTCCCGTACTCTAGTTTCTAGAAGACAACAGAAACCGACAGAAGACATCTAGAATATCAAGCACCACTTTACACTTTACAGGCTATTTAGACCCCTCACATTCCAGGAACATCAACTAATCATGAGAAGTAACAGGAGTCTTTGCTCCCGCAAGAGTACCATCTGAGGGCATGTCTCTAAGAACCATAGCAGTGTCATCCACCTATAAGGGGGGAGGGGAGCCTTCAACTATAGATAAGGCCCATTTGTCTCCCTCACCCACCTCCATAAGGCTGCCAAAGGAGTTAGGCATAGTCACATCCGCACTCTTACCCCTATCTAGAACAAAAACCAACTCCCTTTTTTTCCTAGTGATAAGAGTAAAATCATCCCGATTATCTACTTCTTTTTTCTATGTAGGCCTAATGGGTGAGCTATTAATCTCACCTTTATCCAATTGTTTTTAAAGGACTCTAACATCACAACTCCACACGCCACATTAGTCAAATCGTCCTTTTTGTTAGGAACCACCTTTCTCACTTCCTCTTCCCGATGTACCTTATTCTCCACAATCCTAGGGCACTTACTACCAAAATGCCCAAAGGCACGACATTTCAATTTTACCCCATATTTTCTCAATAAGCCAATAGATAACGGCATAAGGCATTTTTGCATCAATCAATTGCCCAACTAAGAAATTTTCCCATACCCGAACTCCTTGGTCAATAACCTCTTCGAGAGGAATTACAACAATTTAATCAGCAATGGCTGTAGCAGAAGTATAAGGAAGTGAGCTACAACT
The DNA here is from genome assembly GCA_025688845.1 of Cucumis hystrix. Classification (NCBI taxonomy): domain Eukaryota; kingdom Viridiplantae; phylum Streptophyta; class Magnoliopsida; order Cucurbitales; family Cucurbitaceae; genus Cucumis; species Cucumis hystrix. Next base: position 2,664,497 of record JACWES010000013.1, read on the forward strand.
AGAAGAACCAAAGAGGGAGGCCCATGAAGACTTTGATCTATTTGCATCTCTTTGTTTACAATAACCATCACTAGGCACAAAAACATAACCATTTTTCTCAAAATTTGAGCAGTTGGCCAAATTTCCATTTGAAGTGTCTAGCCCACCATTTTTGGTGACTTTTAGCCAAACCAAACTCTTTTCACATTTAGGCCCATCCTTTAGAGACAACCCATTTGACTCACGGGCTCGTGGTTTAATTCCTAATGGACTGTTCAATCGAACCGGTTCAACCCCCATCAATCGTGCTTGTCTGTTTGAAGAAGAAATTAGGTCACCTTGCACCGTCGCCGCTTTCCAATGAACAGCTACGTCGTGTGCAAGTTTCAGACCATACAACGAGCTTTGCTTCACCACCGAAATATCATCATTCACAGAGGAAATCTCTTCCAATTACCACCACATCGTTGGAAGGACGACAAAAACAAATATTGCAGTTGAACTCAATTTTCGATGGCCGGAGCGATTCTAATGAATTAACAATCTCAAAACGCTTCAATTTTGATCGAAAAGGTATCGAAGAAGAGTCAGAGGATCAACCAAAAGCCGCAAGCGAAGATACACGGATTAACACCCTCCAATACAAAATCACCTTTGAACGTAAGTCTTTTCCACCGATTAGAGATCCAAGTCTTCACCAGCCGAAAGCTAAACCAATTCTTTGGGGATTAGAACCACTACAATTTGGTCGTAAACCACATCGGAATTATGCCGATTGCAGTGTTGCACGTCTAAGATCTTCACCGGTGAAAAGCTAAACGAGAGAAAATTTTGAGAGGCCCGCGTGTACCTCATGCGCCCAAGTTTTTTTTTCTTGAAGTGACTTTTTCTTTACCTAAAAAGTTTTGAAAATGCTGAACTTTCAGAACGACCCAACAATGCTTAAGTTGATAACTTATAGCCTTCCAAAGAGTTCAAAAGTGAGAAAAGAAGCACTACAAGTCCTCTACTGCCAACAAAGTGTGTAAGTGCTACAAACGTAGTTTCAGAACAAAACAAAACAAAAAATCGTTCAAAGAGCGTCTAAGTATTTAAAACGGCCAAGCAATGCTTAACTGGAAGTTGTAACTCACAACCTACCAAAACTTTAAAAATTGTAGAAAAAAATAGGACTTCACGACCCAACATGTCAACCAAGTGAGTAAGTGCAACAAACTTAGTTTTCAACAAACCTAAAAAGTGTTTAAAATGACCTAACAATGCTTAAGTATAAGTTCGTAACTCATAACCTACCAAAAACTTGAATAAGAATTGGAAACGTAATCCATGACCCAAAGTGGCAACAAACTTCATCTCAAACAAACCTAAAAAGTGTTCAGAACGTGTGCGAGTATCACTTGAACTTTCAGAACGACCTAACAAAGCTTAAGTGTATGTTCGTAACTCATAACCTACCGAAAAGTGAAAAAAGTAGTAAAAGAGTACTTCACGACTCAAGTTGGCAACCCAAGTATGTAAGTGGAACAAACCTAAAAAAATGTTCAAAACATGTTTAAGTATCACTCAAAATTTTAGACCGACGTAACGTTGCTTAAGTAAAAGTTCGTAACTCATAAACCACATAAACGTTTAAAAACTGTGAAAAAAGACACCTCAAGACCCAAAATTCCTGGAAAGCATGTAAGTGCCAAAAACTTAGTACTTAACCATCCTAAAATAGTGTTCAAAACATGTTTAAGTATCACTCGAACATTCAGAACGACTTAACGTTGCTTAAGTATAAGGTCGTAACTCATAACCCACCAAAAAGTTTAAAAATTGTGAAAAAAAGCACTTCAAGACCCAAAGTTCCTGGAGAGCATGTAAGTGCAGCAAACTTAGTCTCAAACCAACCTCAAAAGTGTTAGATCATCTAAGTAACTTGAATCTAGCCTTTCTTAGGGGTTGAAATCAAATCAATTTCTAAGCTGTTGGGGTTGTGTTCTTTGATTCTTGTTGTTTAACATGGTTCTTAGACTATATGCCCAGGGGTTTTTTATCACTTTCAAAGTGCGTCTAAGTTTTCAAAACGACCAAGCAATGCTTGAGTGTAAGTTGTAACTTATAACCTACCAAAACTTAAAAAAGTGTAAGAACAGTACTTCACGACCCGACATGTCAACCAAGTGCGTAAATACAACAAACTTAGTTTCCAACAAACCTAAAAAATATTTAAAACCACATAACATTGCTTCAGTGTAAGTTAGTAACTCATAACCTACCAATAACTTGAATAAGAAGTGGAAACGTAATTCATGACCCAAAGTGGCAACCAAGGGTGGAAGTGCAACAAACTTCGTCTTAAAGGAACCTAAAAAGTGTACAGAGTGTGTGCGAGTATCACTTGAACTTTCAGAATGACCTAACAAAGCTTAAGTGTATGTTGGTAACTCATAACCCACAGCAAAGTAAAAAAAGTAGGAAAAAAGTACTTCATCACCCAAGTTGGCAACCCACGTGTGTAGGTGCAACAAACCTAGTCTCGAAAAAACATAAAAAGTGTTCAAAACATGTTTAAGTATGACTCGAACTTTCAGAACCACGTAACGTTGCTTAAGTATAAGGTCGTAACTCATAACCCACCAAAAAGTTTAAAAAGTGTGAAAAAAAGTACTTCAAGACTCAAAGTTCTTAGAGAGCATGTAACTGCAGCAAACTTAGTCTCAAACCAACCTCAAAAGTGTTGAGATCTCTAAATGTCATTTGGACTTTGAAAGTGACCTAATAGGGCTTAACAGTACGTTCGTAACTCATAACCTCCCCAAAAGGCTTTTTCTTTCTAAAGAAAGAAAGTGTGTAAGTGAACCAAACTTTGTCCCAAACAAACCGTAAGAGTGTCCAAAACGCGTGTCATCATCATTAGAGCTTTCAAAACGACCCAACGTTGCTCAAGTGTAAATTCGCAACTCTTAACCTACCAAAAGTTTTGATAAGAGTTACAAAAGAACTTGAAGACCCAAGATGGCAACCAAGTATGCCAGTGCAACGAACTTATTTTCAAACCAACCTAAAAAATTTTCAAAATGTTGAACCTTCAAAACCATCCAACAATGCTTAAGTTTGTAGTGTATAGCCTTTCAAAGAGTTCAAAAATTGCGAAAAGAATCACTACAAGTCCTATACTATCAAGCAAGTGTGTAAGTGCTACAAACGTAGTTTCAGAATAAAACAAACCGCAAAACCGTTCTGATATGGATCAAGAAACCATAATTGAATGAAATGAAGAAGTTGAAGAGATACAATGCTTGAAAGTTGAAGAGTTATTTTTGCAACCCAAACTTCATAATATCAAATGTTTAAGGAACTATGTATTTATGTGCTTTTCATTTATTATGGTAGTTGAAAATCCGTAGAATTAAATGTTGTGACCTTTCCTTTCATATTTTAATTAGTATAAATAGGGTTGTAATTTCCACATTTTAGAAAGAAGAGGAATTTGGATGAATGAAATCTGAAAAATTCTAGAATGTAGAATTTTGGTCTTGTGTATTCTTGTGATAGAATGCACGAATATTTGGAGCATTCAAGTGAGGATTGATCTGTCTTGCTTGTGGAGTGCTATGAATATCGAGGGTTGATGGGGGTTTCAAAACTTTGTTTGATCCTTGGTTTCTTAGATCATCTAAGAAACTCGAATCTAGCCTTTCTTAGGGGTTGAAATCACATCGGTTTCGTAGCTGTTGGGGTTGTGTTCTTTGAGTCTTGTTGTTTAACATGGTTCTTAGACTATATGCCCAGGCGTTTCTTATCACGTTCAAAGCGTGTCTAAGATTTCAAAACGACCAAACAATGCTTGAGTGTAAGTTGTAACTCACAACCTACCAAAACTTTAAAAAGTGTAAGAACACACTTCACGACCCGACATGTCAACCAAGTGAGTAAATGCAACAAACTTAGTTTCCAACACACCTAAAAAGTATTGATAGTTACCTAACAATGCTTCAGTACGTTCGTAACTCATAACCTCCCCAAATGGTTTTCTCTTTCTAAAGAAAGAAAGTGGGTAAGTGAACCAAACTTTGTCCCAAACAAACCGTAAGGGTTTCCAAAACGTGTGTCATTATCATTAAAGCTTTCAAAACGACCCAGCGTTGCTCAAGTGTAAGTTCGCAACTAGTAACCTACCAAAAGTTTCGATAAGAGTTACAAAAGAACTTGAAGACTCAAGAAGGCGACCGAGTGTGCCATTGCAACGAACTTATCAAATGTCTCGAAAGGTCTTGAAAGGTTTTGAAAATTTACATCTAATGACTGGGCGAACTCAATTTGAGTATTATTACAATTTTTTGCCCACAAAAGCTGATAGTAATGCCCCAGACTCATTTTTTTCGTTTCATCCCAAAACGTCAAAAAGAGGGCCAATGCTACAGCCTAAAAAGAAGCTACCCAACTTAGAACAGTGTCAAAAGTCTTGAAAGTTCACATCTAACTACTGGGTGGTCTCATTTTGAGTAATATTAAAGTTTCTCACCCACAAAAGCCGAATAGTGATGCCTAAACTCAGTTTTTAGATTCGTCCCGAAACGTCGAAAAAAGGGTCAATGCTACAGCCTAGAAAGAAGCTACCCAACATAGAAAAGTGCAAAGGTCTCAAAAAATCACATCTAACTACAAGATGGTCTCATTTTGAGTAATATTAAAGTTTTTCGCCCACAAAAGCCGAACAGTGATGCCCAAGACTCAGTTTTTGAGCTTCGTCCTGAAACATCGAAAAAAGGGTCAAGCTATAACCTAGAAAGAAGCTACCCAACTTAGAACAGTATCAAAGGTCAAGAAAATTCACATCTAACTACTGGGTGGTCTCATTTAGAGTACTATTAAAGTTTCTCGCCCACAAAAACCGAACAGTAATGCCCCAGACTCAGTTTTTTAGCTTTGTCCTTAAACGTCGAGAAAAGGGCCAATGCTACGGCCTAGAAAGAAACTACCCAACTTAGAACAGTGTCAAAGGTCTCGAAAGTTTACATCTAACTACTGGGTGGTCTAATTTTGTGTAATATTAACGTTTTTCGCCAACAAAAGTCGAACAGTGATGCCCCAGACTCAGTTTTTCTGCTTCGTCTCGAAACGTCGAAAAAAGGATCAATGTTATAGCATAGAAAGAAGCTACCCAATTTAGAACAGTGTCAAAGGTCTCAAAAGTTCACATCTAACTAGTAGGTGGTCTCGTTTTGAGTACTATTAAAGTTTTTCAACCACAAAAGCCGAAAAGTGATGCCCAAGACTCATTTTTTCAGCTTCGTCCTGAATCGTTGAAAAAAAGTCCAATGCTATAACCTAGAAAGAAGCTACCCAACTTAGAACAGTGTCAAAGGTCTCGAAAGTTCAAATCTAACTACTAGGTGGTCTCATTTTGAGTACTATTAAAGTTTCTCACCCACAAAAGCAGAACAGTGATGCCCCAGACTCAGTTTTTTAGCTTCGTCCTTAAATGTCGAAAAAAGGGCCACATGCTACAGCCTAAAAAGAAACTACCCAACTTAGAACAGTGTCAAAGGTCTCGGAAGTATACATCTAACTACTGGGTGGTCTCGATTTGAGTGATATTAAAGTTTTTAGCTCACAAAAGCCGAACAGTGATCCTCTAGACTCAGTTTTTTAGCTTCGTCCAGAAACGTAAAAAAAACAGCCAATGCTACAGCCTAGAAAGAAGCTACCCAACTTAGAACATTGTCAAAGGTCTTGAAAGTTCCATCTAACTACTGGGTGGTCTCATTTTGAGTAATATTAAATTTTTTTGCCCACAAAGGCCGAACAGTGATGCCCAGACACAATTTTTTTTATCTTCGTCCCGAAACGTTGAAAAAAAGGCTAATGCTACAGCCTAGAAAGAAGCTACCCAACTTAGAAAAGTGTCGAAGTTCTCAAAAGTTCACATCTAACTACTGGGTGGTGTTGATTTGCGTAATATTAAAGTTTTTCGCCCACAAAAGCCGAACAGTTATACCCAAGACTCAGTTTTGCAGATTCGTCCCAAGACGTCGAAAAAAGAGCAATGCTACAGCCTAGAAAGAAGCTACCCAACTTAGAATAGTGTCAAAGGTCTCGAAAGTTCACATCTAACTACTGGGTGGTCTCATTTTGAGTCATATAAAAGTTTTTTGCATACAAAAGCCGAACAGTGATTCCCCAGACTCAGCTTTTTAACTTCATCCTTAAACGTCGAAAAAAGAGCCCATGCTATAGCCTAGAAAGAAGCTACCCAACATAGAACAGTGTCAAAGGTCTCGAAAGTTGACATCTAACTACTGGGTGGTCTCGATTCGAGTGATATTAAAGTTTTTCACTCACAAAAGCCCAACAGTGATACCCAAGACTTAATTTTTTAGCTTCATCCCGAAACTTCGAAAAAAGGGCCAATGCAATAGCCTAGAAAGAAGCTACCCAACTTAGAACAGTGTCAAAGATCTCGAAAGTTCACATCTAAATACTGGGTGGTCTCATTTTGAGTAATATGAAAGTTTTTCGCCCACATAAGCCGAATAGTGATGCTCGAGACACAATTTTTCGCTTCGTCCCGAAACGTCGAAAAAAGGGCCAACGCTATAGCCTAGAATGAAGTTACTCGACTTAGAACAGTGTCCAAGGTCTCGAAAGTTCACATCTAACTACTGGGTGGTCTCGATTTGAGTAATATTGAAGTTTTTTGCCCACAAAAGCCGAAGAGTGATCCACAGACTTAGTCTTTTAGCTTCGTCCTGAAATGTCAAAAAACTGACCAATGCTATATCCTAGAAAGAAGCTACCCAACTTAGCACAGTGTCAAAGGCCTTGAAAGTTCACATCTAACTACTGGGTGGTCTCATTTTGAGTAATATGAAAGTTTTTCGCCAACAAAAGCCTAACAGTGATGCCCTAAACTCGTTTTTTAGCTTCATCCCGAAATGTAAAAAAAAAAGGCCAATGCTATAGCCTAGAAAGAAGCTACCCAACTTAGAACAATGTCAACGGTCTCGAAAGTTGACATCTAACTACTATGTGGTCTCATTTTGAATAATATTGAAGTTTTTCGCCCACAAAAGCATAATAGTGATGCCCCAGACTCAGTTTTATAGCTTCGTCCTCTAACGTCGAAAAAAGGGCCAATGCTATCGCCTAGAAAGAAGCAACCCAAATTAGAACAATGTCAAAGGTCTCGAAAATTCACATCTAACTACTGGGTGGTCTCATTTTTTTTTGAAAAGGTTATGATAATATTATACAACAACAGGGAGGACCTCACAGCCTGGGTGGTCTCATTTTGAGTAATATGAAAGTTTTTCGCCCACAAAAGGCGAATAGTGATGCCCTAGACTCAGTTTTTTAGCTTCGTCCCGAAACGTCGAAAAATGGGCTAATGCTATAGCTTAGAAAGAAGCTACCCAATTTAGAACAGTGTCAAAGGTCTCGAAAGTTGTCAAATAACTACTGGGTGGTCTCATTTTGAGTAATATTAAAGTTTTTCGCCCACAAAAACCGAACAGTGATGCCCAAACTCAATTTTTTAAGTTCATCGCGAAACGTCGAAAAAAGGGCCAATGCTATAGCCTAGAAGGAAGCTACCCAACTTAGCACTGTGTCAGAGGTCTTGAAACTTCACATCTAACTACTCGGTGGTCTCATTTTGATTAATATAAAATTTTTTCGCCCACAAAAGTCGAACAGGGATGCCCCAGACTCAATTTTTAGCTTTGTTCCTAAACATCGAAGAAAGGGCCAATGCTACAACCTAGAGAGAAGCTACCAAACTTAGAATAGTACCCAAGACCTTGAAAGTTCACATCTAACTACTCGGTGGTGTAGATTTGACTGATATTCAAGTTTTTCACCCACAAAAGCGGAACAGTGTGCCCCAGACTCAGTTTTTTTGCTTTGGTCTGAAACGTCGAAAAAAGGGCCAATGTTATAGCGTAGAAAGAAGCTACCCAACTTAGCACAGTGTCAAAGGTCTCGAAAGTTCACATCTAACTACTCGGTGATCTCATTTTAAGTAATATTGTAGTTTTTCGCCCATAAAAGCCGAACAGTGATGCCCCAGACTCAGTTTTTTAGCTTCGTCCCGAAACGTCGAGAAAAGGGTCAATGCTATAGTCTATAAAAAACCCACCCAATTTAGAACAGTGTCAAAGGTCTCGAAAGTTCTCATCTAACTACTGGGTGGTCTCATTTTGGGTAATATTAAAGTTTTTTGCCCACAAAAGCCAAACACTGATGCTCCAAACTCAGTTATTTAGCTTTGTCTCGAAACGTCGAAAAAAGGACCAATGCTATAACCTAGAAAGAAGCTACCCAACTTAGAACAGTGTCAAAGGACTCGAATGTTTTCATTTAACTACTGGGTGGTCTCATTTTGAGTAATATTAAAGTTTTTCGCCCCAAAAGCCGAATAAAGATGCCCCAGACTCAGTTTTTTAGTTTCGTCCCGAAACGTCGAAAAAAGGGTCAATTCTATTGCCTAGAAAGAAGCTACGCAACTTAGAAAAGTGTCGTAGGTCTCAAAAGTTCACATCTAACTACTGGGTGGTCTCATTTTGAGTAATGTTAAAGTTTTTCGCCCACAAAAGCTGAACAGTGATGCCCCAAACTCAAGTTTTTACTTCGTTCCGAAACGTCGAAAAAATGGCCAATGCTATAGCCTAGAAAAAAGCTACCCAACTTAGCACTGTGTCAAAGTTCTTGAAAGTTCACATCTAACTACTGGGTGGTCTTATTTTGAGTAATATTAAAGTTTTTTGCCCACAAAAGTCGAACAGTGATGCCCCAGACTCAATTTTTTAAGTTCGTCCCAAAACATCGAAAAAAGGGTCAATGCTATAGCCTAGAAAGAAGCTACCCAACTTAGAACGGTGTCAAAGGTCTCGAAAGTTCATATCTAACTACCCGATGGTCTCATTTTGAGTAATATTGAATTTTTTCGCCAACAAAAGCCGATCAGTGATGCCCAGACTCGGTTTTTTAGCTTCGTCCCGAAACGTCAAAAAAAGAGGGCAATGCTATGGCCTAGAAAGAAGCTACCCAACTTAGAACAGTGTCAAAGGTGACGAAAGTTCACATCTAACTACTCGGTGGTCTGATTTTGAGTAATATTTAAGTTTTTCGCCCACAAAAGCCGAACAGTGATGGTCAGACTCAGTTTTTTAGCTTTGTCCAGAAACGTCGAAAAAATTGCCAATGCCATAGCCTAGAAAGAAACTATCCTACTTAGAACAATCAGTTCAAGAAATTGGGAGTTTCCCAACGCTGGAAAATCATCGAGAAACATCGCGTCAGTAGAAGACGCTGTTTTCCGATGCCGCATGGACCACGTCGGAGGAAGGCCTTTCATTTGAAGGATGAATATGAGCGTCAAAATTTTCCTGCCCTTCCTCCGACGCAGTGCTAGATTCGTCGGGCAATGGCCCCTATTCTCGACGTACACCATGTTGTGTCGAAAGATGATGGACAATTAAATGTTTTGGCCTTCCTCCGACGTGGTGACAGGTGCGTCGGAAAATGGGCCACTATTCCCAACGTCTACATTGTCACGTTAGAGGAAGGGCGGATAATTAATTGTCCATGATGCTTTCCTTCGACGATGTGCCAGTCACATCGAGAATAGGTACGAAATTCTCGACGTCTACAGTGTCGCGATAGAGGAAGGACGGATAATTAATGAGTACCATTTGGCCTTCATCCGACGATGTGCCAGTCACGTCAGAAATAGGTATGGAATTCCTGACGTTTACAGTGTCGCATCGGAGGAAGGGCGGATAATTAATGAGTACTGTTTGGCCTTCCTTCGACGATGTGCCAGTCACATTGGGAATAGGCCAGGGATTCCTGACGCCATAAGTGACACGTCGGGAATAGGGTTTAGGAATTCCCGACGTGTCCTTAAATGCGTCGGGAATACCTAACAACGCTTATTTGTTTCGCAAGAAGGATCTTCTGACATGAGATGGCACCATGACAAACGTGTTCAAGCAGATGATGTGTTGATACATCCAGCCCATGCGGATGGATGGAAACATTTTGATTATGAATTTCCTGAATTCGCTGCAGATGCACTGAACATTCGTCTGGGGTTAGCTTCAGATGGTTTTAATCCATTAGGTCATATGAGTACCTCGTATAGTATGTGGCCTGTGGTGTTAATTCCTTACAATTTGCCACCCTGAAAATGCATGAAAGAGTCAACTTTTTTCATGACATTGCTCATTCCTGGGCCAGAATCTCCTGGTAGGGAAATTGATATTTACCTTAGACCCTTGATTGAGGAACTTAAACAGTTATGGACTTTTAGGTGAGTACGTATGATTCCCTTACCAGTAATTTCTTTCAGTTGTACGCAGCCTTGTTGTGGACGATAAATGACTTTTCAGCTTAGGGTGATTTATCGGGGTTGAGTACAAAAGCGTATCAGGCATGTCCCATATGGATGAGAGATAGATCGTCCTTCGGGATAAGAGGAAAAATATCTTTCATGGGACATTCACGATATCTTTGTGATAACCATGTTTGGCGGAGAAGTAAGCTACACGACGATAGGGTAGAACATAGAGCTGCTCCAGTAGTAATGAATGGTCACGAAGTAATAGAACAAGTAGATCAATTAGAATTTCCAGTTCTTAGTAAGCATCATGCATTAAAGGAGAAGAAAAGAAAGAGAGCTCTTAATTGGACTAAGCGAATCATTTTCTTCGAATTTCCTTACTGGTCGAGATTATTATTACGTTACAAACTAGACGTAATGCATATTGAAAAGAACGTTTGTGACAACTTGATTGGTACGTTGTTGAATATTGAAAGAAAAACCAAAGACACCACGAATGCAAGATTGGACCTACAAGATTTGAAAATTAGATAGGATTTACATCTCATAGAAGTTGGTAACCGATTGGTGAAGCCACATGCGAGTTACACGTTAACTAGTAGCGAGCGAGTTGAGTTTTGCAAGTTCTTGAAATCAGTGAAGTTTCTTGATGGATTCGTTTCTAATATTTCTCGATGTGTGCATGAAAAAGAAGGGAAAATTTCAGGTCTCAAAACGTACGACTGTCACGTTTTGCTACATCGATTTCTACCTATTGGTGCTCGAGCTTTCTTACCAAAAAATGTATACACCGTTGTTACTAAACTGTGTAACTTCTTTCATGATTTGTGTGCTAGAAGGATACGAGTAAGTGAGTTGGACAGACTACAGGCAGATATTATAGTCATACTTTGTAAATTGGAAAGAATATTTCTACCTGCCTTCAGCGTAATGGTACATCTTATCGTTCATCTACAATACGAAGCCAAGATTGTTGGACCAGTTTCTTACAGTTGGATGTATCCTAATGAAAGAAGTTTATGCACCTTAAAACAGTATGTGCGTAACAAAGCACATCCTGAGGGGTCTATTGCAGAAGCATATCTAATGAATGAATCAGGAACCTTTTGTTTGCGATACCTAAGTGGAATCGAGATGCGATTCACTAGAGATGAAAGGAACGATGATAGCATTCCAAATGATGAGGTGATAGTTCGAAGTCTTTATTCAGAAAGTAACACCATTAGGGGCTTCAAGCGTTCACCCTCTATCATAGGAAGAGAAACGTCTATTTCACCGGTACATTCTCAACAATGTAGGTGAAATATCGGAGTACCGCAAGTAAGCATTTATAACCTTTGACTTACCTCATCTTACAATTGATGTTTTACGTCTTCATTATATAACATTTCGTTATTAGGAGACACTTGCGATTGATACGTCCACAAGTTCAAAACGCTCGAGAGTTTAACAGAAGACACCAAAGAGCATTTCCTAAATGGTTCAAAAATCAGGTCATAGAAATGCGTAAGAGATAAGACATTTCCACTGATTTACTTTCGCTTGCGATGGGACCAGCGACTGACGTTCAGTCTTATAGTGGATGCATTGTAAGTAGAGTGAGATTTCACACTGTAGAACAAGATTCCAGACGCAGTACTCAAAACAATGGAGTAATGGTAGTCGGTGATGAGAATAATAACTTCTATGGTGTTATCGATGAAGTGTTGGACGTTCATTATTCCATGGGACGATGTGTCTGGCTACTTAACTGTTGGTGGTATGACACAGAAAACAACAAAAGTGTCAAAACAGCACTTCACGACCCAACATGTCAACCAAGTGCGTACATGCAACAAACTTAGTTTTCAACAAACCTAAAAAGTATTTAAAACGACCTAACAATGCTTAAGTGTATGTTCGTAACTCATAACCCACTGAAAAGTCAAAAAAGTAGGAAAAAAGTACTCCATCACCCAACTATGCCATTACAAAAAGTACTGCTATGGGAGATTGTTGTTGGGGTTGGTCGATCTTGGTGTTTTAGGGCCATCTTGTGTAAGTGGGATTTCCTTAAAGATTATATTAAGATGGAGATGGTCGATGGCAGGAGGTGCAGAGTGTGGTTGGATCCGTGGTTACAGGGTGGTTCGATCATTCAGCAGTTTGGGAATAGAGTGATTTATGATGCGGGTAGTCGACGAGATGTGAGGCTTGCGGATTTCATTGGTTTGGATGGCGAATGGAGGTGGCTGCGTGTTTCTATGGAATTGATGGACATTTGGGATAGGATTCAGAGAGTTAGGCCATGTCCTAGTATTGAGGATAGGTGGGTCTGGATGCCGGGTAGTCATGATGGGTTTTTGATTGCTAGTGCGTGGGATACTATTCGTCCTCATAGTATTATGGTTGGCTGGCAGGTTTACTGTGGGGTGGGGGAAATATTCCTAAGCATTCCTTTTGTGCTTGGTTGGCTATCAGGGATAGATTGGGTACTATTGATAGGTTGAGTCGGTGGGATAGGTCGATTCCTTTGTCTTGTATTCTTTGTGGGGGGAACTATGAGTCTCGTGATCATTTGTTTTTTTCTTGTCTTTTTGGGTGGGAAATTTGCTCTAGGATCCTTACGTTCATGTCTTCTTCTCATAGGATTGAGTATTGGGGGGTTGAGTTGTCTTGGATTTGCCATCAGGGCATAGAGAAGGGGGTGAGGAAAAAGCTGTGGGGTCTTCTCTGGTGTGCTACGATTTACTTAATTTGGCAGGAGCGTAATCATCGTCTTCATGAAGGTTAGGTTCGTGAGCCTATGAGTATTTTCCAGCTCATTCGATCGTGCATTCGGGCTCGTGCTGCTTCTTGGTCCAAAGATGTTCATTTTTTTATTTAGTGTGCTTTTATTTTCTACTTGTCCCCGGGCTGTGGGGTTTAGTTTTTTTTTATTGTCATTGTTATTTTCTTTGGTTTGGCTTCTTTTTCTTCTCTTATTCTATTTGATCTGGCTTGTTTCGTGTTCTAACCATTTAAATTTTTATTTTGTCTGTGACGCTCTTTGATATTTATAGTTGGTTTTTTGTTTTTGTGCTTGTCCCCAGGCTATGGGGTTTTTTTCGCTTTCTTTAGGTTATGTTGTTTTTGGATCCGTTTGGATGTTTCGGCCTGTTGCCTGTCTTTTGGGTTTTTACTTATCTTCTCATTGTGAGCGTTTTCTGCTCTTGTGTCTTGACCTCAGGCTGTGAGGTCCTCCTTGTTGTTGTATAATATTATCATCTTTTCAATAAAAAAAAAAAAAAAAGAATTCTTCATGGGCTTCATTATTTGGGTCTTCAAGTAGGAATCGTTTGATCTATACTCCTCCTTTACCGTAGGGGAGAAAATTGTGGTGATCCCTACTAAAGAAGTCATTGACCAAGGAGTTAGGGTGTAGGAGACTCTCTAGTAGGGTAATTAATTGACGCAAAATTGTCATATCAAGTTATTTATCGACTAATAGAGAAGATTTGGGGAAGAGTTGAAATGCCTACAATCACTCTTATGGAGAATGGCCTCATTTGTTTCCAATTTAGAAGACCGAAATCGATAAACTGGATCCTGTCCAGTGGTCCGTGGCACCTTGGAGGAAAACTCTTGCTCCTTCGAAAATGGATTCCAGGTATTGTCCCTGTTTTTTATTCTGTTCCTGTTTGGATTAAACTAGGGCGAATCCCATTGGAATTATGGACAGAAGCCGGTCTGACGGTTGTTGCAAGTGCTATAGGAAAGCCTCAATCTTTAAATCTTGCTACCAAAGAGAGACGTAGGTTGTCTTATGCACGTGTTTGTGTGGAAATGAATGTTGACAGTTCTATGCCTGCTGATATAATTGTAAACGTTAGGGGAGAGGAGTTCATTGTGAAAGTAACGTAAGAGTGGAAGCCTAAAAAGTGTAACTTGTGTCACTCATTTGGTCACTCTAATGGTACTTGCCCTAAGAGTGTAGAAAACAAAGTCAATAGAAAGGAAGTTGAAAGTCAGGCAGCTCCTATTAAAGAGGTGGTTCCGCTAAGTGGGGAAGGTGATGTGGTGATGGAGTCCTTCAAACAGTTGGAAGAATGAGAGATTAGTAACTTCCAGTTGAGTTCTGTGAAGGATAAGGAGGTAGAGAATCGTGATGAATTTACTCTTGTTGCTAAAAAAAATAGGGAGTTGATCTCTGTTTTGGATAAAGGAAAAAAAGTGGAGGTGTCTATGTCTAACTCTTTTGACAGCCTCATGGAGGTGGGTGAAGGAGAAAAATGGGTGTTAACTACAGTGGATAGTTCTCCTCCTCCCCTACGGGTGGATGATTCTGCTTTGGTTCTTATGAGCAAGTCCAATGATGGTATTCCAAGGGAGCAAAATGTCACATGGTTAGGGTTCTCAACTAACCAACCGTGCGGCACTTGGCTTGACTATGTCGTCCTCCTTAGTCAACTAAGCCTTCCTAAGAGGTTAGTGCACCAAGCACTATGAATAACCTCAACAATATGGCAGCGGAAGATGATTTGTGCACCTAAGACACTTAGAATTACAAATGGGTTGACAAGAGAGTGAGTGAGAAGTTGAGCGAGCTCTTCTTGGAAGAGTGTTTTGTATTCAAGATTGCTTCCGAGGTTAGTTCTTCTTCTTGTCACAAATGAGGGCCCTTTACAAGTATTTATAACCTTGCCAAATCGACCTAGGGCCTCACAAGGTCGGCCAAGGAACATTCTAGATGATACAAGAAAGTTTTCCCCTTTACAATAGAGCCTAGAACATTCTAGAGAGGACTAGACCTTTCATGACACTTCTTGACCGTTATTGTAGCCTTCTAGCACGTTCTAGCCTTGTCCAGCACGTTCCAGGGCCTTCTCGGGATTGTCCAGGCCATTCTGGCACATTCCAGCACTGTCTTGGGCGTTCTATAAGCTTCTGGGCTGTCTAGGCTGATCATGGGCGGTGCAGCAAGCACATGGGCGTGTTTGGGGGCCGCGCGTGTTTGTCGCTCACGTGCGCTAGGCAGGGCGCATGTTACCGCGCGCAGGCTGCTTATAGGACCAATCCAACCGAGACTAAGGAGATCCAAAGACAAGTTGAAGAACTCATGGATAAAGGGTATATAGAGAAAGCATGAGTCCTTGCTCGGTTCCGGTGATTTTGGTACCCAAGAAAGATGGTACATGGAGGGTGTGTGTTGATTGTCGAGCTATCAATAAAATAACGGTAAAGTATTGACATCCTATTCCTCGATTAGATGACATGTTAGATGAATTGTATGGCGCTAATCTGTTTTCAAAAATAGACCTTAAAAGTGGTTATCATCAAATTCGTATGCATGTAGGAGATGAATGGAAAACGGCTTTCAAAACCAAGTTTGGGCTTTATGAGTGGGTTGTTATGCCATTTGGCCTTACTAATGCACCAAGTACTTTTATGAGGCTAATGAATCATGTTTTGAGGGAATACATAGGAAAATTTGTGGTTGTATACTTTGATGATATCCTTGTTTACTCAAAAGGCTTGAATGATCATATTTTGCATGTGAAGACAATTTTACTTAAACTTAGAGAAGAGAAGCTTCATGCCAACTTCAAAAAGTGTAGTTTTTGTCTAGAACAAGTAAATTTCCTAGGGTTCATTGTTGGAAAGGATGGAGTGAAAGTTGATGCAGAAAAGGTAAAGGCTATCCGAGAATGGCCAATTCCTACCAATGCGTCTGAGGTAAGATCCTTTCATGGTTTGGCTAGTTTCTATAGGAGATTTATTAAAGATTTTAGTAGCATAGCCTCACCATTAACTGAACTTGTGAAAAAGCATGTGAAATTTGAATGGAAAGAAAAACAAGAAAATGCATTCAATGAGCTTAAAGAAAAATTGATCAATGCACCTTGTCTTGCTTTACCTAACTTTGATAAATCTTTTGAGATAGAATGTGATGCAAGTGGGATAGGTATAGGGGCTGCTTTGATGCAAGAAAAGAAACCAATCATGTTCTTTAGTGAAAAGCTAAATGGAGCTCAACTCAACTATCCGACTTATGACAAGGAGCTACATGCACTTGTGAGGGCTTTGAAAGTTTGGCAACATTACTTATGGCCAAAAGAGTTTGTTATCCACACGGACCATGAAAGCTTGAAGCATATCAAAGGCCAAACTAAGCTTAACAAGAGGCATGCGAAATGGGTGGAGTTCATTGAGACATTTCCTTATGTCATCCATTACAAAAAGGGTGAGGACAATGTGGTGGCCGATGCATTATCAAGAAGGTATGCTTTATTCTCATCCCTTATTGCAAAAGTTCTTGGTTTTAAACACATGATTGAGCTGTACAAAGTTGAGAAATCTGAATTTTATGATCTGTATGCACAATGTGTAGAAGGGAAAAATGTTCAAGATTATATTGTGTTTGATGAGATGCTTTTTAGGAAAGGAAAGCTTTGTATTCCTAAGTGTTTCATTAGAGAGTTACTTGTGAAGGAAGCTCATGGGGGAGGGCTTATGGGACATTTTGGAGAATTTAAAACATACAGCATGTTGTGTGAACACTTTTATTGACTTAAAATGAGGAAAGATGTGAACAAAGTGTGCAAGCAATGTTTCAAGTGTAAGGAGGCTAAGTCTAAGACACAACCACATGGCCTTTACACACCGTTAGATGTTCCTAATGAACCATGGGTAGACATTAGCATGGATTTTGTTCTAGGATTACCAAAGACTAGAAGACATCATGATAGTATTTTTGTGGTGGTTGATAGGTTTAGTAAGATGGCTCATTTCATTCCATGTAACAAAACGGATGATGCTACCCACACAACTAATCTTTTCTTTAGAGAAGTTGTTAGATTGCATGGCATTCCCAAGACTATTGTTAGTGATAGGGATGTTAAATTTTTAAGTCATTTTTGGAAAGTTTTGTGGGAAAAATTGGGGACTAAGCTTCTATTTTCTACAACCTGTCACCCACAAACGGATGGGCAAACTGAGGTGGTTAATAGAACTTTGGGGGCCTTGCTTAGGTCACTAATTTCTAAAAATCTTGTCTTGGGAAGAGACTCTGCCTTTTGTGGAGTTTGCATACAATAGGGCAATTCATAGCACAACTCATTGTTCACCTTTTGAGGTTGTGTACGGCTTTAATCCTTTGACTCCTCTAGATTTATCACCTTTGCCGCCTAATATGTTTACTAGTGATACAGCTTCTTTTAGGGTTGAATACATCAAAACTTTGCACCAAGAAATCAAAGAACGAATTGAAAAGAAGAATCAGAAGCTAGTCACTCGCAAGAACCAAGGAAGAAAGGAATTGATTTTTAACCCGGGTGATTGGGGTTGGGTACATCTAAGAAAGGAAAGGTTTTCGGATCAACGGAAGTCAAAACTTCAACAAAGGGGAGATGGTCCTTTTCAAGTGCTTGAGCGGATCAATAACAATGCATAATAGTTAGATCTACGAGGTAAATACAATGTAAGTTCTACTTTTAATGTGGCTGACTTGACTCCTTTTGATGTAGGCAATGAAGACCTTGATTTGAGGACAAATCCTTTTAAAGAAAGGGGGGACGATGTGGATTCAATCAATAATCCATTGCATGTACCTGAAGGACCAATCACAAGGAGCAAGGCAAAAAAAGATACAAGAGGCTTTCACACTGCGTGTTCAAAAGCTTGCAAATGCACAACGAGAGGTCGAGAATTTTGAACCCAAATTTTTGTATAATGTTAGTTCAGCAAGTCAAGAAGAGAGTGGAGTCAAGATGGCACGGGAAAAGTTGTGTAGTTTGGAAGATGGCACGGGGGACAAAAAAAGTGTGCAGAATTTGTGAAGAGGTGGCTGTCCAACTTGCATCTCTTGGGATTTAGTGATGTCAAAGGTTGTCAAACGTTGCCATTATGAGGAGCGGATTACATAACACATATTTAAGATAATTTAAAGAAATTCTATCTTTTATTTTTTGAAAAATGACTGCTCGTTTGATGTGCAATCAAGTTTTAAGTTCCTAAGTCTTATTTTCTACAATTTGCAATTAAGTGTATTTGAGTGACTTTTGAGTTCTTTGGTCAATCCACGACCATTTGGCCTTTAAAATGGCTTGTAATGCTCATAAGAAGAGATATGATGAATACTAAAAAGCTTTTGCTTATTCAACCCCTCTGGTGTTGTCTTTTTTCTTTTCAAATCTTGTCTTAGGTTTGATGTTCAATCGATTCATTGGATTAGTTTTGATCAATCTAATTATGGAGTGAGTCGTCTTCGGATCTAGGAGTGACCATCATAGATTCGAAGTTTGATCTAAGAGTAATTCATCTTCTAACTAAACTCTTGGTTGGAATCAGTCGGTAAGATAGTCTCGTTTGTGTCTGTTTACAAGGATCCTGGAAGGACCTCTAGCTTTGTAAACTTAAGGAATATTGGACGCTTATCATTTGGTATCAGAGCCTTGGTCAACATCCTTTGGCCGACTCTAGAGGTGAAATATCTTTATTTTCTGTTATTTTTTTTTCTCAATACGAGTTTGTAATCTTGTGTCTTGCTCTCGGATTATCATAAAAAAAAAAAAAGAAAAAGAAAAAAAAAAGAAAATCAGAAGGAAAAAAGCTTTTATTCAAAGATCCGAGGCACACCAAAATGTGTGTCATTATATTGTATGTTTGTTCAAGTTTGTAGTTGCTGGTCTTAAGGTTGAGTTGCTCTAGTTTAGGTTGTGAAAAGTTGATCATTTGAATCGGTTATATCAAGCTTATAGCAAGATTGCACCAGAATTGACTCCAACCCTTACATCTTTGACCTAGTACCAAAAGCCTACCCTTGAGTGATAAACACGAGTGTCCTTGAGTGAAATCTTTGTGAGAAGTGTGGAAAGGTCCCTGTTACAAAATACAAAATGTCGCATGATGGAGAAGAAGTTTCGAAAGTGATAGATTCAAATGTTGCTATTCTTCAAGCAATTTAAGGTATGTTGGAATTGATGAGGGAAGAAAGACAAGAAAGGAGGACACAACAACAAAGGGAAGTACGACCATTCCAAGAAGATGAAGGTATGATTGACTTAGATGCACATGAAAGACAGCTTGGAGGTAGAGGAAATGTGAGAGGGAGAGGAAGAAATAACCTCGCCAATATGATGCAACCTAGAAGGGTGGAAAGAGTGCATGAAGATAGAGATGGAGGAGTTAAACTCAAGATCCCAACTTTTACTGGAACGGCGGATTTAGATACATATTTGCAATGGGAAAGAAAGATAGAACATGTGTTTGATTGCAACACATTTAGTGAGAATAAGAAGATGAAACTTGCCATTGCCGAATTCACCAATTATGCATCTGAATGGTATCATTATCTCAAGTCCGAGAGAAGGAGGAAAGAGGAGGATCCAATAGAAACTTGGGAAGAACTCAAAGAAGCCATGAGGAAAAGGTTTGTTCCAAAACATTATGAAAGAGATTTGAAAACTAAATTGCAATCTTTGAGGCAAGGTACAAAAAGTGTTGCTGAATATTTTCGAGAGATGGAAACTTTGATTGGAAGAGCAAGAATCCAAGAAGATAAGGAAGACACCATGTCTAGGTTCCATGGAGGTTTGAATCAAGAAATTGCTCATCTTGTTGATAGAAATCCACCGCCTTATATGGAAGATATGTATCATTATGCTATCAAAATTGAAGCTCAATTGAAAGAAGAAAAGGAGCGTTCAAAAAGGTATGTATCTAAAACTCACACCTTTTCAAGTTCTAATACATGGAACAAGGATGGTTTTGTGAATAGGAATGAATCAATGCAATCAAAGGGGAAATTTTTGGCTGCCAAAAAAGTGGAGGCCGAGAGCTCTAATACTAAGAAGGTTGAAGCTTCAAAAAAGGTAAGGGAGAAGACTAGCTCTATTCAATGTTGGAAGTGCAAAGGGTTTGGACACATGAGTAAAGATTGTATCAATAAAAGAGTCATGGTGGTAAGAAATGGCGTGATTGATTCGGAAGATGAATGTGAGGAAAATGATGCCCAACTTGAGGAAGAATATGAAACACCCGAAGATGAAGAGTATATTGTAAAAGGTAATTCCATATCTTCGATTTCAAGGCTGGTACTTAAAGCATATTGGACGCTTATCATTTGGTATCCTTGTAAACGGACACAAACGAGGCTAACTTACCGAATGATTCCAACCAAGAGTTTAGTTAGAAGATGAATTACTCTTAGATCAAACTTCGAATCTATGATGGTCACTCCTAGATCCTAAGACGATTCACTCCAGAATTAGATTGATCAAAAACTAATCCAATGAATCGATTGAACATCAAACCTAAGACAAGATTTGAAAGAAAAGACAACACTAGAGGGGTTGAATAAGCAAAAGCTTTTTAGTATTCATCATATCTCTTCTTATGAGCATTACAAGCCATTTTAAAGGCCAAATGGTCATGGATTGACCAAGGAACTCAAAAGTCATTCAAATACACTTAATTGCAAATTGTAGAAAATAAGACCTAGGAACTTAAAACTTGATTGCACATAAAACGAGCAGCCATTTCTCAAAACTAAAAGACAGAATTGCTTTAAAATATCTTAAATATGTGTTATGTAATCCGCTTCTCATAATGGCAACGTTTGACAACCTTTGACATCACCAAATCCCAAGAGATGCAAGTTGGACAGCCACCTCTTCACAAATTCTGCACACTTACGAAAAGGAGCTTAGAAAGCCAAACACGGGCTCGTGTAGTCCACGCGCGTATCCCAAATTCTCCCATCCTTCCGTTCTACAGGTGTAGGTTGTTATCTGGCGACGAAGATCTCCCGATCTGAACGAACGATTGTGATGGTCTAAGTTTCTAGATTGAGTAGTAAATCTATCATCAGATCTCGCAACCGTTGATATTTTATCGTGCATTTGAAGGTTGGTCTTTGATTTCTGATTCAAGCTGGTTCTAAAACGGGTTCTGAATGGTGAAATTTGCTGGCCGAAAACTGATTCTCTCACATTGGTCTCTTGCCGGAGAATATTTTGGATATGCTCCGGACATAATTGACGAAATCAAATTGGTAAGCTGTATTGTTTTCGTAGGATTTCAGGTTGCGTTAGGGTTCCATCAAATCTGGCGTGTCGTGGTTTTCTGATTAGATCCGAATCGTGGATCCAATTAGTGGGTATTGTAAAGGATTTGCTGCAGTCAATTCCAAGGTGTTTGATCTGATCTTGTGCTAGAGGAGTTCTATCAAAATTCAGCAAGGGGCTTGGTGGTAGTTTTACGTGAAATTCAAAATTAGGGTTTCGGAGGTTAAGCTTCACGTAGTCAAATTCAGATATGATTTCGCCGGTTAAATATGGTTGTTCCAATGAGCAAAACGATGAAGACTTCCTCCATTGATGCAGCGGCGGTGAAGAAACAAGCGTTAATAAGTCTTCAATGCGTGCATGACATGGTGGCAACTGAACGTAGGACGACGGCGGCGATTAAAGATGACCTAAAAATCATGAAGAAGAACCAGTATGACCTTAGTGGAATCGAATCGGTCCACGTGAACCGTATAACAAGTGAGAACCAGGAGCTTGATCTTGTGGGCAATGGGCAGTTGGTGGATGGGCCTGTGATGGATGTTAGTCCGAAGGTTGCAAAGGATGGGCCAAAAAAATCGATTTTGAATGTTGACCTAAAGAAGCCTTTATGGGCCGATGAAAGTGGATGGGCTGAAGACCAATTACAAGCCGACTGGAGCTGGTTCAAATGTTGGGCCGACTGGAGTTGTTTCAAATCCTGGGTTGGCTAGTGGAACAATTGGGCTGGATACAAAGAAAGATGGTGATGAAGCCCAGAATTCAAGAGGTGAAAGGTCGAGATCCCTTGGGAATGGCCCTATTTCTTCATGGGCTTCTTTATTTGGGTCGTCAAATGGAAATCCTATGATCTACACACCTCCTACTTCCGTTGGGGAGAAAATTGTGGTGACCTCTACTGAAGAAGTTATTGATCAAGGAGTTAAGGTGTGGGAGAATTCGCTAGTAGGGCAATTAATGGACGCAAAATTGCCGTATCCAGTCATTTTGTTTTGAAAAGGTAATGATAATATTATACAACAACAAGAGGGACCTCACAGCCTGAGGTCAAGCACAAGAGCGGAACAACGCTCACATTGAGAAAAAGACAGTCAACAAGCCGAAACATCCAAACGGATCCAAAAACAACACATCCTAAAGATAGCAACCCCACAGCCCAGGGACAAGAACAAAAAATAACCGACTAAGAAAACAAAGAGCATCACAAACAACATAAAAATTAAATGTCAAGAACACGACCCAAGCCAGAACAAACAGAAAAAGAGAAGAAAAAGAAGCTATACCGAAGAAAAAAAACAATGACAATAAAGAACAAAACCCCACAGCCCGAGGACAAGCAGAAAAAATAAGCACACTAAATAAAACCATGAATCTCTTCGGACCAAGAAGCAGCACGCGCCCGAATGCACGACCGAATGAGCTGGAAAATAATCAAAGGCTCACGAACCTGCCCTCTATGAAGACGATGATTACGCTCCTGCCAAATAAAGTAAATCATAGCACACCAGAGAAGACGCCACAACTTTTTCCTCACCCCCTTCCCTATGCCCTGATGGCAAATCCAAGACAACTCAACCCCCCAATACCCAATCCTATGAGTAGAGGACATAATCATAAGGATCCTAGACCAGATTTCCCACCCAAAAGGACAAGAAAAAAATAAATGATCACGAGACTCATAGTTCCCCCCACAAAGAATACAAGACAAAGGAATCGACCTATCCCTAGTACCCAATCTATCCCTGATAGCCAACCAAGCACAAAAGGAATGCATAGGAATATTTTCCCCACCCCACAGTAAACCCGATCAGTCAACCCTAATACTATGAGGACGAATAGTCTCTCACACACTAGCAATCGAAATCATGACTACCGAACATCCAGACCCACCTATCCTCAACACTCGAACACGGGCTAACTCCTTGAATCCTATCCCAAATGTCCATCAATTCCATAGAAATACGCGGCCACCTCCATTCACCATACAGACCCATGAAATCCGCAAGCTTCACATCCCGACGACTACCCGCATCATAAATAACCCTCTCACCCAAATTGCTGAATGATCGAACCACCCTATAACCATGGATCTAACCACACATTATACCTCCAGCCATCGCCCACCTTCATCTTAACATGATCTTTAAGGAAATCCCGCTTACGCAAGATGGCCCTAAAACACCAAGATCGACCAACCCCAGCATTGATCTCCCACAACGATCTCCCATTAA
The DNA here is from genome assembly GCA_025688845.1 of Cucumis hystrix. Lineage (NCBI taxonomy): Eukaryota > Viridiplantae > Streptophyta > Magnoliopsida > Cucurbitales > Cucurbitaceae > Cucumis > Cucumis hystrix. Next base: position 2,688,061 of record JACWES010000013.1, read on the forward strand.
GGATATAAGCTTCCACCGACAACCCACAGAGAGCCAAATTTAATGAGCAGCAACCATAAGATCTTCATCGTGCTCGCTATATTCCAAGAAGATTCATCGCAAATAGCAAGACCTCCCTCATCAAAAGGAAGGCATACCTCATCTCAGGCAACTTTTACACCACCTCTACCCTCCTCCTTACCTCTCCACAGATATGACCTCAAAATCTTATCAACGTCTCTGTGAACTTTCACAGGAAGCACGAACACACTAGCCCAATAAACCTGTAGACTCCAAAGAACAGAGCGAACAAGCTGAAGCCTACCTGCAAAAGATAACACTCTAGCAGACCAAGACCGAATAAAACTGGCTATCCGCTGAATAAGGGGATCACAATCAGAACTCCGTAACCTTCCTGAGAGAAGAGGAAGACCAAGATAACGAACAGGAAGGTGACCAAGGGTAAAACCCATACTCGCAGCTAGCTGAGAAGCTTCCGCACTATTAGCCCCCACAACAGAAATAAAGCTTTTCCAAGATTAGCAAACAACCCCGATAGCTCACCAAACCTCTAAGTAGTCTCTTTTATGAAACTCATAGAATATTTATCAGAAGCACAAAATATCATAAGATCATCCGCAAAAGTAAGATGAGTTAAACTGACCTTCTCACAAAATTGGTGGAACTGAAAGTTCTGAGGCCGATTGTTCAACATACGAGAGAGCACCTCCATGACCATCACAAATAAAAACGGGGATAATGGATCACCCTGTCTTAAACCTTTCCTCCCATGAAAAAAACCTTCCAACGATCCATTAATCATAATGGAGAACATCGGAGAGGTGACACAAGCTCTAACCCAACTCACAAATCTCAAAGGGGTACCAATAGCTATCAACAGTCCAAAGAGGAATTCCCAATTAACATAATCATAGGCTTGTTGGAGATCAACCTTCATATTGAACCGAGGTTTTCCTGTGTTTTTATGGTATCCCCCAACAAGCTCCTGACAAAGAAGAATATTATCTATAATACTCCTCCCTGGGACGAAAGCAGACTGATTTCCACTTATAAAGAAGAAAGCCACACACGAAGCCTATCGGCCAATATTCTTGAGATACACTTGTAAATAACGTTACAACAAGAGATAGGCCAAAAATCCTCCATCCGATCAGCACCATTCCTTTTAGGAATCAGAGTAATAGCAGTTGTATTCGCCCCATTAGGGAAGTAACTAGTTTCAAAGAAGTGTAAGACGACATCACAGAAATCCTCCCCAACCACCATCCAAGCTCCTTTGAAGAAGCCTACCGAATACCCATCAGGTCCTGGTGCCTTTCCACTATCCATGGAAAATAGAACACGTCTCACCTCCTCCCTACCAATTGGCGCCTGAAGGGCCTGGCTGTTCTCCTCAGACCATCGGAACTGAACAATATTCTCAATATCATACCAGCGTATCCAGTCATTTATCGATTAATAGAGAAGATTTGGGGTAGAATTAAAATGCCTACAATCACAAGAGAATGGACTCATTTGCTTCCAATTTAAACTACCAAAATCGATAGATTGGATCCTGTCTCGTGGACCGTGGCACCTTGGGGAAAAACCCATGCTCCTCCGAAAATGGAATCCAGGTATTGTCCTTGAAACTTTTATTTTTGATTCTTTTCTGTCTCTAGGAAGGATCCCAATGGAATTTTGAACAGATGTCGGTTTGGCTATTGTTGCGAGTGCGATAGGAAAACCTATGTCCTTAGATCTTGCTACCAAAGAAAGACGTAGGCTTTCATATGCCCGAATTTGTGTGGAAATGAATATAGACAACTCTATGTCTGTCGATATAACGGTAAATCTGAGGCGAGAGGAGTTCATTATGAATGTTACATACGAGTGGAAGCCGAGTAAGTGCAACTTGTGTTGATCCTTTGGACACTCTAATGGTACCTGCCCTAAGAGAGTAGAAGCCAGTAAAAAGGTAGATGTAAGGAAGGTGGATCCTCTTAAAGAGGAGGTTTCTATGAAAGAGGTGGTTCCGTTATGTGGGGATTATGGGGATGTTGTGTTGGAGTCCTTCAATCAGTTGGAAGAAGGGGAGATTAATGTTCCTCAATTGAGGACTGCTGTGGAAAGGGAGGTTGTAAACCGTGATGACTTTACACTTGTTGAGAGAAAGCATAGGGAGTTGATCTCTGTTCATGACAAAGGAAAAAGAGTGGAGGTGTCTATAAACAACTCTTTTGGTAGCCTCATGGAGGTGGGAGAAGGCGACAAATGGGCATTAGCTATAGTGAATGGATCTCCTCCACCCCTACAGGTGGATGATACTGCCTTGGTTCATAAGAGTAGGCCCATTGATGGTAATCCTATGGGAGCAAAAGCTCGTGTAAAATCTCATGACTAGTTGGTGCCTTGGAATGTGCGGGGTCTTAATAGCCCTGTAAAGTGTAGAGCGGTGATGGATTTTCTGGCCGCGTCTAAGGTGGGTTTCTGTTGTATCATGGAAACTAGAGTTCGGGAAGAAAATTTTGATTCTATCTCTGGAAGGTTTGGAGATACGTGGAGTTTCATTAGTAATTACAGTAACAGTGGAATTGGTCGTATGTGGGTTATGTGGAAACGTAATAGATTCACGTTTAGGCCTAATGAGGTTGCAGATCAGTTTATCTCTAGATTGGTAACAGATTTGCTCTCGGGGGATAGGGTAGAGGTTCTTTGTGTGTATGCCTCTAATAGTAATATTGAGAGACGTGTTTTATGTCGACGTATGACTGAGATTTCTTCTGGTTGGAGAGGGTCGGGTATGGTCATGGGTGATCTTAATACCATTAGAATTCATTTTGAAGCCTTCGGTGGAGCTCCAAATCCTGGGGATATGGAGGAGTTTGAAAGGCTATTCGTGAGGATGACCTTGCTGAACCATGGTTCAGGGAAACTGGTTTACTTGGACTAGTAAGGTCCATGGGTTAGGTTTGATGAGGAGGCTAGATCATATTATGGTGCATGATGAGGGCCTTTGTGCTTGGTCTAACATGAGGGTTAACGTACTCCCTTGGGGTAAAGAATCTTCCTTTTTGGAATTTGTTTCTTCAGTTTGGGCCAGAGATACTAGGGTTTCGCTGATTGTGAGTTTTGTGAAAAATTTAAAGATACTCAAGCCGCTTCTACGTAGCCATTTTGGGAAGCATATACGAAACATTAGTGAGGATGTTCGTCTTTCTAAAGATACCATGGATCGAGCTCAGAGAGAGGTGGAGATTAATACTCTGTCTAAGGAGCTGAGTAATCAAGCAAGTTTAGCCACGGTGAATTTTTGGAGAGCCTTTAGAGTGGAGGAAGCCGCTATACTCCAAAAGTCTAGAATACGGTGGCTGAAGTTAGGTGACCAGAATATTGCCTTCTTTCATTGGTCTGTACGGTCTCGTTAAAACAGTAATGCTTTGCGTTCTGTGGTTGATTCGAATGGTACTCGGTTGACTAATGATGAGGTAACTAAAGTGGCAGTAAATTATTTTTAAAACAGTCTAGGATCTCAGAATATTGGTTACAGAGAGCTCTCTCCTAGTATTGAGAATATTGTTCAGTTTAGATGGTCTGAGGAGTGCTGTCAGGCCCTCCAGGCGCCAATTGGAAGGGAGGAGGTGAGACGAGTTCTGTTTTCCATGGATAGTGGAAAGGCTCCAAGACCTGATGGGTATTCGATGGGTTTCTTCAAAGGAGCTTGGATTGTGGTTGGCTCCAGTACCCTCCTCCTTACCTCTCCACAGATATGATCGCAAGATCTTATCAACGTCTCTATGTACTTTCACAGGTAGCACGAACACAGAAGCCCAATAAACCTGAAGACTACGAAGGCCAGAGCGAACAAACTGAAGTCTACCTGCAAAAGGTAACACTCTAGCAGACCAAGACCGAATACGACTGGTTATCCGCTGAATAAGGGGATCACAATCAGAACTCCGTAACCTTCCTGAGAGTAGAGGAAGCCCAAGATAATGAACATAGAGGTAACCAATGGTAAAAACCATACTCGCAGCTAGCTGAGAAGCTTCCGAATTATTAACACCCACAATAAAAATAGAGCTTTTCCCAAGATTAGCAAAAAGCTCCGATAGCTCACCAAACCTCTAAATAGTCTCTTTTATGAAACTCATAGAATATTTATCAGCACCACAAAAGATCGTAAGATCCACAAAAGTAAGATGAGTTAAACTAACCTTCTCACAAAACTAGTGGAACTGAAAGTTCTGAGGCGGACGGTTCAACATGCGAGAGAGAACCTCCATGACCATCACAAATAAGAACGGGGATAATGGATCACCCTGTCTTAGTCCTTTCCTCCCATTAAGAAAACCTTCCAACGATCCATTAATCATAATGGAGAACATCGAAGAAGTGACACAAGCTCTTACCCAACTCACAAATCCCAAAGGGGTACCAATAGCTATCAACATTCCAAAGATGAAATCCCAATTAACAGAATCATAAGCTTTTTGGAGATCAACCTTCATAGTACACAGAGGTTTTCCTGTGTTTTTATGGTATCCCCCAACAAGCTCCTGACAAAGAAGAATATTATCAATAATACTCCTCCCCAGGATGAAAGCAGACTGATTGCCACTGATAAAAGAAGGAAGCCACACATGAAGCCTATCAGCCAATATTTTTTAGATACACTTGTAAATAACGTTACTACAAGAGATAGGCCTGAAATCCTCCATCCGATCAGCACCATTCCTTTTAGGGATAAGAGTAATGGCAGTTGTATTCACCCCATGAGGAAAGTAACTAGTCTCAAAGAAGTGTAAGACGACAACACAGAAATCCTCCCCAACCACAGTCCAAGCTCCTTTGAAGAAGCCCGCTGAATACCCAATAAGTCCTAGTGCCTTTCCACTATCCATGAAAAACAGAACGCGTCTCACCTCCTCCCTTCCAATTAGCGCCTGTAGGGCCTGGCAGCTCTCCTCGGACCATCTAAACTAAACAATATTCTCAATACTAGGAGAGGGTTCTCTGTAACCAATATTCTGAGATCCCATACTGTTTTTAAAATAATTAACTACCACTTGAGTCACCTCATCATGGTTAGTCAATCGAATTCCATCCTAATCAACCACTGAATGCAAAGCATTACTGCTATGACGAGATCGAACATACCGATCAAAAAAGGCAGTATTCTGATCACCTAACTTCAGCCACCGTATTCTAGACTTCTCGCGTAGCGGCTTCCTCCACTCTAACCGCTCTCCAAAAATTCACCGTGGTTAAACTTTCTTGATTACTCAGCTCCTCATACAGAGGATTAATCTCCACCTCTCTCTGAGCTCGATCCATGGTGTCCTTAGCAAGACGAACATCCTCACTAATGTTCCGTATATGCTAACAAAAATGGCTATGTAGAATCGACTTGAGAATCCTTAAATTCTTCACAAAACTCACAATCCATGAAACTCTAGTGTCTCTGGCCCAAACTGAAGAAACAATATCCAAAAAGGAAGATTCTTCAACCCAATGGGACTTTATTTTGTTTTTTCTGCTTGTCCCCGAGCTGTGGGGTTTTCCTTTTTTTTTTACTTATTGTTATTTTTGTGTTGGCTTGTTTTTGGTCTTCTTCCTCTTTTGTTTGGTCTGGCAGGTGTCGTTATTTGGTCTTTTATTTTATCTTGTCCGTGGTGCGTTTGACACTTCTTTTACTTTTCCTTGTTACTTTACTTTGTTTATGTGCTTGTCCCCAGACTGTGGGGTTATTTTTTTCTCTGTCTTTGGGTTTTGTTGTTTGGTCCTTTTTCGTTGTTTCGGGTTGTTGCCTGTTTTTGGTTATTTTCTTATCTTCTCTGTGTGAGCGTTTTTCGCTCTTGTGCCTTGACCTCAGGCTGTGAGGTCCTCCTTGTTGTTGTATAATATTATCATTACCTTTTCAAAAGGAAAAAAGTACTTGGTGCATTAGTAAGGCCAAATGGCATAACAAGCCACTCATAAAGCCCAAACTTTGTTTTGAAAGCCGTTTTCATTCATCTCCTACATGCATACGAATTTGATGATAACCACTTTTAAGGTCTATTTTTTAAAACAGATTAGCACCATGCAATTCTTCTAACATGTCATCTAATCGAGGAATAGAATGTTGATACTTTACCGTTATTTTATTGATAGCTCGACAATCAACACACATCCTCCATGTACCATCTTTCTTGGGTACCAAAATCACCGAAATCGAGCAAGGACTCATGCTTTCTCTAATATACCCTTTATTGATTCCACACAAATACAGGCATAAGAAAGTCGACGCCTTTCTTTGGTAGCAAGGTCTAAGAACAGAGGTTTTCCTATTGTACTCGCAACAACAGCCAAACCGGCATCCGTCCATAACTCCATTGGGATTCGCCCTAATTTAATCCAACAGGAACATAATCAAAAACAAAAGTTTCAGGAACAATACCTGACATCCATTTTCGAAGGAGCATCGGTTTTCCTCCAAGATGCCACGGACCACGGGACAGGATCCAGTTTATCGATTTCGGACTTTTAAATTGGAAACAAATGAGGCCATTCTCCATTAGAGTGATTGTAGGCATTTCAACTCTTCCCTAAATCTTCTCTATTAGTCGATAAATAACTTGATACTTGCGTCAATTAATTGCTCTACCAGGGAGTTCTCCTACACCCTAATTCCTTGTTCAATGACTTAGTAGGGATCACCACAATTTTCTCCCCTACGGTAGAAGGAAGAGTATATATCAAAGGATTCCTACTTGAAGACCCAAATAATGAAGCCCATGACGATTTACCAAATGCTCTCGGCTCTCCTTTAGACTTGGCTTCCCCACCGTTTTTCTTTTCATTCATTTCAGTAGGCTACAGCCGACCCACAATCTTCAACAACTACAGCCGGCTCAATTAAATTGCTTATATTCAGCCCATCATTCAGTCCATCCACTATAACTGGTCCATTCTTCAATTCAAGAGCTGGCCCAGTCTTTGAGTTTTTTGGTACAATCTCCAAAATAGGCCCATCCACTAGCGGCCCAATTAAACCCTTCCCGAACTCCTTTCTCTCCAGCCCATTAGTTATTTGTTTTGGACCACGATCTACTGAACAGATCTCACTTAATCCCCGGTTCAACATGACCGGTTCAGCACTGCTCACCAGACCGCTTCTTCCTCAAAATTAGGTCATCCCTCGCCGTAGCCCTACGTTCAATGGCTTCATATCATGCACACGTTGAAGCCCCGTCAACGCTCGTTTTTTCACCGCCTCAGCTTCACTGGAATGGTGTTTCATTCTAACATAATTCAACCTTCCTCTTGATTCACGATGGAATTGAAATAAAGAAACCCTCACGATCGAGATAAAATCACGATAAACACCAAGATCTGTAAGTTCTGTCAAGAAACCCTATCCGCAATCCTCAACCTGTCAAAAAAGATCAGAGTACCAACAAGCTAACCTTGAACGTATATCATTTGATTTCATTTATCAATCAATAATGGATTGATGTTCGTCGGAGCCGCCGTTAGGGTTTGGATCCTCCACAGAACAAACAGTAGACCACCTTGGAAAGACGTCAATTGTATCCGAATCTCATCCAACTTCTTCTCCAGCAAGAAATCGACGTGAACAAATGTGCTTTAGTCCATTCGATTGCAACAACCGAACGGATCGCGAGCAGCTAGCTTCCTCACACGAACGATAGAATGGAGAAAATTGGGAGACGTGCGTGATCGGAATTATGTCAATTTTGTCCGCAGCCCATCCAAGACCTTCTCCGGCAAGCAATCAACGTGAGAGACAGTAGATTGCACCAGCCAAACCGAACAGATCAGAAACCTTCAGCGTAGCATAGCGGACGAATTCCAGAATTTGGGAGAAGCGCGTGTACTACACGCGCCCGTGATTTCCAAAATTTTCAAGCTGCACTTTTCTATTTGATATTCCTTGTTGGTTGTTTGTTTTTTGTGCTTGTCCTTGGGCTGTAGGGTTTTTTCCTATCTTTAGGATGTGTTGTTTTTGGATCTGATTGGATGTTTCGGCTTATTACTTGTCGTTTGGTTTTTACTTATCTTCTCAATGTGAGCGTTTTTCGCTCTGCCTTGACCTCAGGCTGTGAGGTCCTCCTTGTTGTTGTATAATATTATCATAACCTTTAAAAAAAAGTTTTGAAAACGCTGAACCTTCAAAACCACCCAACAATGCTTAAGTTTGTAGCGTATAGGCTTCCAAAGAGTTCAAAAATTGCGAAAAGAAGCACCACAAGTCCTAAACTGTCAGGCAAGTGTGTATGTGCTACAAACGTAGTTTCAGAACAAAACAAACCACAAAATCGTTTTGATATGGATCAAGAAATCATAATTGAATGAAATAAAGAAGTTGAGGAGATACAATGCTTGGAAGTTGAAGAGTTATTTTGGCAACCCAAAAGTCATAATATCAAATGTTTAAGGAACCATGTATTTATGTTTTTTTTTTTTTTTTTGGAAAAGGTAATAATAATATTATACAACAACAAGGAGGACTCACAACCTGAGGTTAAGGCACAAGAGCGGAAAACGCTCACAGTGAGAAGATAAATAAAAACCAGAAGACCGGCAACAGGCCGAAACATTTTATGGTAGTTATGTGCTTTTCATTTATTATGGTAGTTGAAAATGCATAGAATTAAATGTTGTGACCTTTCCTTTCATATTTTAATCAGTATAAATAAGGTTATAATTTTCACATTTTTTTTAAAGGTATTGTAATAAATGCAAGGGTGGGGATTTGAAACCGGGATATCATGTCCACGGGTACATACAGGTGCCAATTGAGCTAAGCTCTTGTTGGCTAATTTCCACATTTTAGAAAGAAGAGGAATTTGGATGAATGAAATCTGAAAATTCTAGAATGTAGAATTTTGGTCTTGTGTATTCTTGTGATAGAATGCACGAATATTTGAAACATTCAAGTGAGGATTGATCTGTCTTGCTTGTGGAGTGCTTTGAAGATCGAGGGTTGATGGGGATTTCAAAACTTTGTCCGATCCTTGGTTTCTTAGATCATCTAAGTAACTTGAATCTAGCCTTTCTTAGGGGTTGAAATCAAATCGGTTTCGAAGCTGTTGGGGTTGTGTTCTTTGAGTCTTGTTGTTTAACATGGTTCTTAGACTATATGCCCAGGGGTTTCTTATCACGTTCAAAGCGCGTCTAAGTTTTCAAAACGACCAAGCAATTCTTAAATATAAGTCGTAACTCACAACCTACCAAAACTTTAAAAAGTGTAAGAACAACACTTCACGACCCAACATGTCAACCAAGTGCGTAAATGCAACAAACTTAGTTTCCAACAAACCTAAAAAGTATTTAAAACGACCTAACAATGCTTAAGTGTAAGTTCGTAACTCATAACCTACCAGTAACTTGAATAAGAATTGGAAACGTAATTCATGACCCAAAGTGGCAACCAAGGGTGCAAGTGCAACAAACTTCGTCTCAAAGAAACCTAAAAAGTGTTCAGAGCGTGTGCGAGTATCACTTGAACTTTCAGAACGACCCAACAAAGCTTAAGTGTATGTTTGTAACTCATAACCCACCGAAAAGTAAAAAAAGTAGGAAAAAAGTACTTCATCACCCAAGTTGGCAACCCACGTGTGTAGATGTGAACTTTCGAGACCTCCGACATTGTTCTAAGGTGGGTCATTTCTTTCTGGGCCATAGCATTGGCCATTTTTTCGACATTTTGGGACGGAACCAAAAAATTGAGTCTGGGGCATCACCGTTCGGTTATTGTGGGCAAGAAACTTCAATATCACTCAGAATGAGACCACCCAGTAGTTAGATGTGAACTCTCTATACCTCCGACACTGTTCTAAGTTGGGTCGTTTCTTTCTAGGCCATAGCATTGGCCCTTTTTTTGACGTTTTGGGACGGAACCAAAAAACTGAATCTGGGGCATCACCGTTCGTTTTGACACTCTAACCATTGTTTGGTCGTTTTTGAAAACTTAGACACGCTTTGAACGGTTTTTTGGTTTGTTTTGAAACCACGCTTGCACTTGGTTGGCAGTATAGGACTTGGTGGTGCCCTTTTCGACACTCTAAGTGTAACTTGTATCGTTCCTTTGGACACTCTAATGGTACCTGCCCTAAGAGTGGTGGAAAAGAAGTCAGTAAAAGGGAGATGCAAGAAAGGTGGATCCTGTTAAAGAGGTGGTTCCTGTTAAAGAGGCAGTTTCAGTAAGTGAGGAGTATGAAGATGTTGTGTTGGAGTCCTTCCAACAGCTGGAAGAAAGAGAGATCAATATCCCTCAATTGAGAACTGAGAAGGTGAAGGAGGATGTAAACCGTGATGACTTTACTCTTGTTGATAGAAGGAATAGGGGGATGATCTCTGTTAGGGACAAAGGAAAAAGAGCGGAAGTGATTATGACAAACTCTTTTGGCAGTCTCATGGAGGTCGACAAAGGGGATAAATGGGCATTATCTATAGTGGATGGCTCTCCACCACCCCTAGAGTAGATGATTCTGCTATGTTTCTTTTGAGTAATCCCCGTGATGGTAATCCTCTGGGAGCAAAAGCTCCTATACGCCCTTATGATTAGCTGGTGCTCGTGGAATGTGCGGGGTCTTAATAGCCCTGTAAAGTGTAGAGTGATGAAGGATTTTCTGGCCTTGTCTACGGTGGGTTTCTGTTGCATCCTAGAAACTAGAGTTCGGGAGGAGAATTTTGTCTCGATCTCTGGTAGGTTGGTGATTCGTGGGGGTTCACTAGTAACTACAACAATAGTGGAGTAGGTCGTATGTGGGTTATGTGAAAACGTAACAGATTCGTGTTCACGCCTTGTGAGGTTGTCTATCAGTTTATCTCTAGTTTGGTAACAGATTTGCTCTTAGGGGAGAGTATAGAGGTTCTTTGTGTGTATGCCTCTAATAGTAATATAGAGAGACGTGCTTTGTGGCGGCGTATAACTAAGATTGCTGCTGGATGGAGAGGGCCGGGTATGGTCATGGGGGATTTTAATACCATCAGACTTCATTCTGAAGCCTTCGGGGGAGCTCCAAGTCCTGGGGATATGGAGGATTTTGACATGGCTATTCGCGAGGCGGACCTTGTTGAACCCTCGGTTCAGGGAAACTGGTTTACCTGGACTAGTAAGATCCATGGGTCTGGTTTGATGAGGAGGATAGATCGTATCCTAGTGAATGATGAGGCCCTTAGTGCTTGGCCTAACATGAAGGTTAATGTCCCCCCTTGGGGTATTTCTGATCATTCTCCCATCCTTGTTTATCCCAGCTACCAGCGGAGACAACGGGTGGCCTCTTTTCGTTTCTTTAATCATTGGGTTGAAGAATCTTCCTTTATGGATATTGTTTCTTCAGTTAGGACCAGAGACACTAGAGTTTATCGGATTGTGTGTTTTGTGAAGAACTTAAGGAATCTCAAACCGATTCTTCGTAGCCATTTTGGTAAGCATATTCGAAACATCAGTGAGGATGTTCGTCTTGCTAAGGACTCCATGGACCGAGCTCAGAGAGAGGTGGAGATTAACCCTCTGTCGGAGGAGCTGAGTATTCCAGCAAGTTTAGCCATGGTGAATTTTTGGAGAGCGGTTAGAGTGGAGGAAGTCGCTATGCGAAAGAAGTCTCGAATCCGGTAGCGAAGTTAGGTGATCAGAATACTGCCTTCTTTCATCGGTTATAAGATCTTGACAGAGCAGTAATGCCTTGCGATCAGTAATTGATTTGGATGGTACTCGATTGACTAACCATTATGAGATGTGGTAGTAAATTATTTCAAAAATAGTTTGTGATCTCAGAATATTGGTTACCAAGAGCTCTCTCCTAGTATTGAGAATATTGTTCAGTTTAGATGGTCGGAGGAGAGCTGCAGGCCCTTCAGGCGCCAATTAGTAGGGAGGAGGTGAGACGTGTTCTGTTTTCTATGGATAGTGGAAAGGCACCAGGACCTGATGTTTATTCGGTAGGCTTCTTCAAAGGAGCTTGGACGGTGGTTGGGAATGATTTCTATGATGCAATCTTACACTTCTTTGAGACTAGTTACTTCCCCCATGGGGTGAATACGACTGCTATTACTCTTATTCCTAAAAGGAATGGTGCTGATCGGATGGAGGATTTCAGGCCTATCTCTTGTTGTAACGTTATTTACAAGTGTATCTCAAGAATTTTGGTTGATAGGCTTCGTGTGTGGCTTCCTTCTTTTATAAGTGGAAATCAGTCTGCTTTCATCCCAGGGAGGAGTATTATAGATAATACTCTTCTTTGTCAGGAGCTTGTTGGGGGATACCATAAAAACACAGGAAAACCTCGGTGTACTATGAAGGTTGATCTCCAAAAAGCCTATGATTCAGTAAATTGGGATTTCCTCTTTGAACTGTTGATAGCTATTGGTACCCCGTTGAGATTTGTGCGTTGGGTTCGAGCTTGTGTCACCTCTCCGATGTTTTCCATTAGATTAATGGATCGTTAGAAGGTTTTTTTCATGGGAGGAAAGGTCTACGACAGCTTGATCCATTATCCCCGTTTTTATTTGTGATGGTCATGAACGTGCTCTCTCACATGTTGAACCGTCCGCCTCAGAACTTTTAGTTCAACAGTTTTGTGAGAAGGTCAGTTTAACTCATCTTTCTTTTGCAGATGATCTTATGATCTTTTGTGCCGCTAATAAATATTCTATGAGTTTCATAAAAGAGACTATTCAGAGGTTTGGTGAGCTATCGGGGCTGTTTGCTAATCTTGGGAAAAGCTCTATTTTTCTTATAGAGGTTAATAGTGTGGAAGCTTCTCAGCTAGCTGCGAGTATGGGTTTTACCATTAGTCACCTCCCTGTTTGTTATCTTGGTCTTCCTCTTCTCTCAGGAAGGCTACGGAGTTCGGATTGTGATCCCCTTATTCAGCGGATAACCAGTGGTATTCGGTCTTGGTCTGCTAGAGTGTTATCTTTTGCACTTAGGCTTCAGCTCTTTCGCTCTATTCTTCGGAGCCTACAGGTTTATTGGGCTAGTGTGTTTGTGCTTCCTGTTAAAGTCCACAGAGAAGTTGATAAGATCTTAAGGTCATATTTGTGGAGAGGTAAGGAGGAGGGTAGAGGTGGTGTAAAAGTTTCCTGGGATGAGGTTTGCCTTCCTTTTGATGAGGGAGGTCTTGCTATTCGCGATGGATCTTCTTTAAATATAGTGTGAACGATGAAGATCTTATGGTTGCTGCTCGTTAAATCTGGCTCTCTGTGGGTTGCTTGGGTGGAATTTTATATCCTTAAAGGGAGATCTTTGTGAGAGATCGATGCTGGTGTTGGTCGATCTTGGTGTTTTAAGGCCATCTTGCATAAGCGGGATTTCCTTAAAGATCATGTTAAGATGAAGCGATGGCATGAGGTGTAGAGTGTGGTTAGATCCATGGTTATATGGTGGTTCTATCATTCAGTAATTTGGGGAGAGGGTGATCTATGATGCGGGTAGTTGGTGGGATGCGAGGCTTGCGGATTTCATGGATCTAGATGCTGAATGCAGGTGGCCGCGTGTTTCTATGGAATTGATGGACATTTGGGATAGGATACAGGGAGTTAGGCCGTGTTCGAGTGTTGAAGATAGGTGGGTCTGGATGTCGGGTAGTCATGATGGGTTTTTGATTGCTAGTGCGTGGGAGACTATTCGTCCTCATAGTATTAGGGTTGGCTGGTCGGGTTTACTGTGGGGTGGGGAAAATATTCCTAAGCATTCCTTTTGTGCTTGGTTGGCTATCAAGAATAGATTGGGTACTAGGGATAGGTTAAGTCGATGGGATAGGTTGATTCCTTTGTCTTGTATTTTTTGTGGGGGGAACTATGAATCTCGTGATCATTTGTTTTTTTCTTGTCCTTATGGGTGGGAAATCTAGTCTAGGATCCTTATGCTTATGTCCTCTTCTAATAGGATTGGGTATTGGGGGGTTAAGTTGTCTTGGATTTGCTATCAGGGCATAGGGAAGGGGGTGAGGAAAAAGTTGTGGCATCTTTTCTGGTGTGCTACGATTTACTTCATTTGGCAGGAGCATAATCATCGTCTTCATGGAGGTCAGGTTCGTGAGCCTGTGATTATTTTCCAGCTTATTCAGTCGTGCATTCGGACTCGTGCTGCTTCTTGGTCTGAAGAAGGTCATAGTTTTATTTAGTGTGCTTTTATTTATGCTTGTCCCCGGGTTGTGGGGTTTTATTCTTTATTGTCATTGATTTTTCTTTGGTTTGGCTTCTTTTTTTTCTCTGTTCTGTTTGATCTGGCTTTGGTCGTGTTCTAGTCATTTGTTTTTTATGTTGTCTGTGACACACTTGGTTTTTTTTAGTTGGTTTTTTGTTTTGTGCTTGTCCCCGGGCTGTGGGGTTGATATCTTTAGGATGAGTTATTTTTGGATCCGTCTGGATGTTTCGACATGTTCCTGTCTTTTTCTCAATGTGAGCGTTGTTCCGCTCTTGTACCTTAACCTCAGGCTGTGAGGTCCTCCTTGTTTGTTGTATAATATTATCATTACCTTTTTAAAAAAAACTTAGAACAGTGTCGGAGGTCTCGAGAGTAAACATCTAACTACTGGGTGGTCACATTCTGAGTGATATTGAAGATTCTTGCCCACAAAAGCCGAACGGTGATTCCCCAGACTCAGTTTTTTGGTTCCGTTCCAAAACCGTCGAAAAAAGGGCCAATGCATGCTATGGCAACGACCCAACTTAGAACAACGTCGGAGGTCTCGAGAGTTCACATCTAACTACTGGGTGGTCTCATTCTGAGTGATATTGAAGTTTCTTGCCCAAAAAAGCCGAACGGTGATGCCCCAGATCAGTTTTTTGGTTCCGTCCCAAAAACGTCGGAAAAAGGGCTAATGCATGCTATGGCAACGACCCAAATTAGAACAGTGTTGGAGGCCTTGAAAGTTCACATCTAATTGTTGGGTGGTTCGATTTTGAGTGATATTGAAGTTTATTGCCCACAAAAGCTGAATGGTGATGCCCTAGACTCAGCTTTTTGGTTCCGTCCCAAAACGCCGAAGAAAGGGTCAATATCCTAGAAAGAAACAATCCAACTTAGAACAGTGTCGGAGTCCTCGAAAGCTCACATCTAACTCCAAGGTGGTTCGATTTTGAGTGATATTGAAGTTTCTTACCCACAAAAGCCGAACGGTGATGCCCCAGACTCAGTTTTTTTATTCCGTCCCAAAATGCCGAATAAAGAGCCAATGGCCTAGTAAGAAACGACCCAACTTAGAACAGTGTCAGAGGCCTCGAAAGTTCACATCTAACTGTTGGGTGGTCCAATTTTGAGTTATGTTGAAGTTTCTTACCACAAAAGCCAAACGGTGATGCCCCAGACTCAGTTTTTTGGTTCCGTCCCAAAACGTCGAAGAAAGGGCCAATGGCCTAGAAAGAAACGCCCAACTTAGAACAGTGTCAGAGGCCTCGAAAGTTCACATCTAACTACTGGGTGGTCTGATTTTGAGTGATATTGAAGTTTCTTGCGCACAAAAGCCGAACGGCGATTCCCCGAACTCATTTTTTTGGTTTTGTCCCAAAACGCAAAAGAAAAGACCAATGGCCTAGAAAGAAACGACCCAACTTAGTACAGTGTCAGAGATCTCGAAAATTCACATCTAACACTGGGTGGTCTGATTTTGTGTGATATTGAAGTTTATTGCCCACAAAAGCCGAACAGTGATGCTTAAGACTCAGTTTTTTGGTTTCGTCCCAAAACGCCGAAGAAAGGGCCAATGACCTAGAAAGAAACGACCCAACTTAGAACAGTGTCGAAGGCCTCGAAAGTTCACATCTAACTGTTGGGTGGTCCGATTTTGAGTGATGTTAAATTTTCTTGCCACAAAAGCCAAACGATCATGCCCCAGACTCAGTGATATTGAAGTTTCTTGCGCACAAAAGCCGAACGACGATTCCCCGAACTCATTTTTTTGGTTCTGTCCCAAAACGCCGAAGAAAAGACCAATGGCCTAGAAAGAAACGACCCAACTTAGTACAGTGTCAGAGACCTCGACAATTCACATCTAACTACTGGGTGGTCTGATTTTGTGTGATATTGAAGTTTATTTCTCACAAAAGCCGAACAGTGATACCCAAGACTCACTTTTTTGGTTCCGTCCCAAAACGCCGAAGAAAGTGCCAATGACCTAGAAAGAAACGACCCAACTTAGAACAGTGTCGAAGGCCTCGAAAGTTCACATCTAACTGTTGGGTGGTTCGATTTTGAGTGATGTTAAAGTTTCTTGCCACAAAAGCCAAACGGTGATGCCCCATACTTAGTTTTTTGGTTCTGTCCCAAAACGCCGAAGAAAAGGCCAATGGTCTAGAAAGAAACGCCCAACTGAGAACAGTGTCGGAGGCCTCGAAAGTGCACATCTAACTATTGGGTGGACCGATTTTGAAGTTTCTTGCCCATAACAGCCGAATAGTGATGCCCGGACTCAGTTTTTATTTTCGTCCCAAAACGCCGAAGAAAGAGCCAATCGCCCAGAAAGAAACGACCCAACTTAGAACAGTGTCGGAGGCCTCAAAAGTTCACATCTAACTACTGGGTGGTCTGATTTTGAAATTTCTTGCCCATAAAAGCCGACGATGATGCCACAGACTCAGTTTTTTGGTTCCGTCCCAAAACGCAGAAGAAAGGGCCAATGGCCAAGAAAGAAATGACCCAATGTTAGAACAGTGTCGGAGGCCTCGAAAGTTCACTTCTAACTATTGGGTGGTCTGATTTTGATGTTTCTTTCCCGAAAAAGTCGAACGGTGATGCCCCGAACTCCGGTTTTTGGTTCCGTCCCAAAACGTCGAAGAAAGGGCCAATGGCCTAGAAAGGAACGACCCAACTTAGAACAGAGTTGGAGGCCTCAAAAGTTCACATCCAACTACTGGGTGGTCTGATTCTGAGTGATATTGAAATTTCTATCCCACAAAAGCCGAACGGTGAGGCCCAATACTCTTTTTTTTGTTTCGTCTCAAAACGCCGAAGAAAGGGCCAATGGCCTAGAAAGGAACGACCCAATTTAGAACAGTGTGGAAGCCTCGAAAGTTCACATCCAACTACTGGGTGGTCCGATTCTGAGTGATATTGAAGTTTCTTGCCCACAAAAGCCGAACGGTGATGCCCTAGACTCAGTTTTTAGGTTTCGTCCCAAAACACAGAAGAAAGGAGCGACACAACTTAGAACAGTGTCGGAGGCCTCGAAAGTTCACATCCAACTACTGGGTTGTCCGATTCTGAGTGATCACTACTTCAAAGCTGGCTTTACTTGACGCCTGCAGTTTTGATATTGTTGACAGTTTTTAAAACTGTCAAGTAGAAAAAAAAATCGTCAAGAATGACAAAAAATGAAAAAATGTCTAATTTCTTATTTTTTGTTTTCACTACTTGATAGATTAAAAGTGTCAAAATTAATGTTGATTACTTGACATTTTTTAAACGTCAAGTAGTATGTTTTTTCTCCATTTTTTAAAAATAAATTTTTTTTCTTTTCTTCCTCAAATTTTTCATTTTCTCCCATTTCTAAAATTAAATTTTTCCCTCTTTTTTTTCCCTAAAATTTTCTTTTTTTCCCCAAATTCTAAAAAAAGCCCTAGTTTCCCCCTAAAATTTTCCAAATCTTTCTCCCTATTTATGATTTCTTCATATTCTCTTCACAAATTTCTTCAGCCCATGACCTAATTCCACCCACCACTATCTTCTTAATCCCTTTTTCTTCAATGGGTTTGAGTTCAAACACTACTGCAACCCTCTCTTTCTCTTCTTCTTTTCTCCTCTTCCTTCTTCTTCTCTCTCTCTTCGCCTCCGTTCAGGTATTCATCTTACATTTCTCTTCCCTTTTGTTTTTGTTTCACATTCATTTTGATCTTGTTATTGTTAAAAACTCTACCAAAATCTCCCTCCTCAATCTCCCTCCAACTTTTCATTTAATAATTTATTAAACATATATTTTTTTCATCAAGCCCTAATTTCTCTTCATCTTCCACGACAAAAAAAACCCCACATCCCCACATCCCCAAATTCCCAACCCTCTCCATCTCATCGGCCGGCCATGTTTCAACTCACAACAACCGACGACCACCCTCTCCAGCCGACGACAACCCACCTTCTCCTTTTGTTTATATCAACTCCATCTCCCTCCTCTCATCCCCCCCTTCTAGCCCCATTCCTCTGTCCCCAGCCGTCACCACCACCCCCATTTTCTATGCCCACCAAACCCTTCTTTTAAACCTTGGCATGTCGTTGAACTTCCTGACCATGAGTTGCTTGCTGCCTCTGCTGTTGATATTGCTTCTGTTGAAGACGAGGAGGAGTCTGACGGGCTTATGGAGAAACTGACACTATTTTCAATGTTTTTTTCCTTTCTTTTGTTGATTTCTCCTTATGTATGGGTTCTACCAAGTGTTTGTGTTTGGATTCAATTTGTGTTCCACCTTTCTTAAAATTTTGGTGTGTTTGTGCTGATTGAGTTATCTTAATTTTGTGATTTTTTGGATATGCATTATCCTCCTTCTATGAGTTTACGACAGTGATTTCAATCTATGTTTAAGTTTGATTCGTGGTAGAGTTTGAATCATTACTCAGTTATGAAAAGGGAACTTTTGGTAGAGACTTTCAATTACTCAATTTCAATCTATGAGACTTTCAATTCTAAATAGAGAGGGATGAGGGGTTTTGCATTATTAGTTTGTGGTAGAGTTTGAATCATTACTCAGTTGCTTCTTCTTTTCCTTTGTCTATGAATCGTGACCATCCATTCTTTGCTAAAATTAGGGGGATTGAATCGCCTACATTGAGAAAAGCTGAGCAATAGTAGACATGATTTCTTACTGGAAAATCTATCTTCAAAAGCTTCAGTGTACATTATCATGAAAGGAAGTGAACCCCTTTCTTCACATGGTTTAGGAGTTTGTGTTGGATGGGAGTATGGAGTTTGTAAAGACCTATGGTATACAACATAATGAAATTGTTATCTTTAAGAACCACATTTCTCCACCACAATTCGGGCAAGGTAGCCAATATAGTAGTCGTACTTCTATTTACATTTGGTATACTTATGTTTTGCATTTGGTTTACTTCTGTTTGCATCTCTATTTAGTACAAGCTTGAATGCTCTACACCTCTTTTTTTCACAATAAAAAATAAATAAAGTTCATCACTATGCCATTTTATTTCACTCAAGCCATCTTAAACTTGGAGTTGTTTAGTCCAAAGATGTCTTAATAAAGTTCATCACTATGCCATTTTATTTCACAAGTTGTTTGCATTTCATTTGCCAAAGAAGAATATTTGATTAGTACCTTTGTTTCCAAAATTTCATATGGAAATGGAGAAAATAAAGTTGGGGCCGTTTGTTCAAAATAGGAAAAGATCGTCTGCCGCTTCATGATCCGTTTGTTCTCATCTCTTGATTGTGGCTGCTCCTTCATTCTCTTTCCTTTCAAAGGTAATAATTTTCCTTTTTATCCTTAATGCGTTGATGTTAACAATGTTAGTTTTGGACTTGTCTGTTTTGTTTATTTTATGTATTGAGTTGCTTGTTGAGCTGCATTATGTTTAGGTTAAGCTTGTAGGGATGTTGCGTAATAGAACATGGAAGAATTACTGATGTGACTTTTTGCATTGGGATTGACTATAGCAAATGGTTTGCTCTTCCTCCCACCACCATACCCACACCCACACCTCTGTGATGACCAAGTTTTTTAGTTTTTCCTTGTTGCTGTCTTAGATGATGTATAATGTTTATTATTATTTTTTTATGTATGTTACATTGCATGTGCTTTCTTTTTTTTCTGATAATCTCGTGCCTTGCACAAACATTGACTATTTAAATCTATTATAGGTGGAATGGTCGCTGATGGTGAAGTCTAAGACAGAAGATTCTGTTTTGTGTGAAGTTATTGATGGAGGAGAGCTTAAGTCCAGGAGACATTTAAATGTTCGAGGGAAAAGTGCTACACTACCTTCAATTACTAGTTGGATTGAATAAGCATATTTTAAAGATTTCACCTTTTAATGAAGTTTCTTCTTTTTGGGATATATATAGGTGTGATATTTTTTTGATATACTTGGATATAGCTCGGTGAATTAGTTTAGTTGATACAACTATAGTTAGGCTACACATAGATGGAAAGTTTAGGTTGTTGTAGCCTAACTTACATGTATGTATATGGTTCATTGATATATGTTAAAATATTATTAGTTCTTTGATGGAAAAAGTTTAGTTCATTCAATTGTTCAATTAGTGTGTACTTTAGAACATTTGTACATGTACTCTCTTGCTTTACTTATATACGTTCGGCTTCAAAACAGGTGCATGAAAGATTATGAAGACATTTTAAAATATATAATTTAAAAAAAAAAAAGAAAAAAACTTGACATGCAAAACGTGTCAAGAGTAACACACATTCTTTACATGTAAAAAATGTCAAGAAATCTCATATACTTGACGTTTATAAACTGTCAAGTTTAATTCTACTTGACACTTAAAATCTGTCAAACAAAACCACTCTTATTCTTGACAGTGGATTACTTGACGAGTAAAAAGCGTCAAGTAATCTCATATACTTGACGCTTTTTACCTGTCAAGTAAACTGGTCTTACTTGACCCTTAAAAACAGTCAAGTGTACCTTTCTTATTATTGACACTGGATTACTTGACACTTTCAAAAGCGTCAAGTAAAGCCAATTTTGTAGTAGTGGATATTGAAGTTTCTTGCCCACAAAATCGAACGGTGATGCACTAGACTCAGTTTTTTGGTTCCGTCCCAAAACGCCGAAGAAAGAGCAAATGGCCTGGAAAGGCAAGACCCAACTTAGAACAGTATTGGAGGCCTCGAAAGTTCACATCCAACTACTGAGTGGTTCGATTCTGAGTGATATTGAAGTTTCTTGCCAACAAAAGCCGAACGGTGATGCCTCGAACTCAGTTTTTTGGTTCTGTCCCAAAACGCCGAAGAAAGAGCCAATGGCCTAGAAAGGAACAACCCAACTTAGAACAGTGTCGGAGGCCTCGAAAGTTCACATCCA
>JACWES010000013.1:2709122-2738804 GCA_025688845.1 Cucumis hystrix
GGGCCAATGGCCTAGAAAGGGAAGACCCAACTTAGAACAGTGTCGGAGGCCTCGAAAGTTCACATCCAACTACTTGGTGGTTCGATTTTGAGTGATATTGAAGTTTCTTTCCCATAAAAGCCAAAGGGTGATGCCCCAGACTCAGTTTAGGGTTTATGGTTCTTCTATGGTTCTTTTGAGTACTCCTCGTGATTGTAATCCTCTGGGAGCAAAAGCTCCCATAGGACCTTATGATTAGTTATTCCTTGTGGAATGTGCGGGGCCTTAATAGCCTTGTAAAGTGTAGAGCGGTGAAGGATTTTCTGGCCATGTCTACGGTTGGTTTCTGTTGCATCCTGGAAACTAGAGTTTGGGAGGAGAATTTTGACTCAATCTCTGGTAGGTTTGGTAATTCGTGGGGGTTCACTAGTAACTACAGCAATAGTGGAGTAGGTCGTATGAAGGTTATGTGGGAACGTAACAGATTCGTTTTTACGCCTTGCGAGATTACCTATCAATTTACTTCTGGTTTGGTAACAGATCTGCTCGGAGGAGAGAGTATAGAGGTTCTTTGTGTGTATGCCTCTAATAGTAATATTGAGAGACGTGCTTTGTGGCGGCGGATGACTGAGATTTCTGCTGGTTGGAGAGGACCGGGTATGGTCATGGGGGATTTTAATACCATGAGAATTCATTCTGAAGCCTTCGGGGGAGCTCCAAGTGCTAGGGATATGGAGGATTTTGACATGGCTATTCGCGAGGCGAACCTTGTTGAACCTTCAGTTCAGGGAAACTGGTTTACCTGGACTAGTAAGATCCATGGGTCAGGTTTGATGAGGAGGCTAGATCGTATCCTAGTGAATGATGAGGGCCTTAGTGCTTGGCCTAACATGAGGGTAAACGTCCTTCCTTGGGGTATTTCTGATCATTCTCCCATCCTTGTTTATCCTAACTACCAGCGGAGACAGCGGGTGGTTTCTTTTCGTTTCTTTAACCATTGGGTTGAAGAATCTTCCTTTATGGATATTGTTTCTTCCGTTTGGACTAGAGACACTAGAGTTTCACCGATTGTGAGTTTTGAGAAGAACTTAAGGAATCTCAAGCTGATTTTACATAGCCATTTTGGTAAGCATATCTGAAACATTAGTGAGGATGTTCGTCTTGCTAAGAATAATATGGACCGAGCTCAGAGAGAGGTGGAGATTAATCCTCTGTCGGAGGAGCTGTGTAATCAAGCAAGTTTAGCCACGATGATTTTTTGGAGAGCGGTTAGAGTGGAGGAAGCCACTATACGCCAGAAGTCTAGAATCCGGTGGCTGAAGTTAGGTGATTAGAATATTGCCTTTTTTCATCGATCTATACGATCACGGCAAAGCAATAATGCCTTGCGTTCAGTGGTTGATCCGGATGGTACTCGATTGACTAACCATGATGAGGTGACTCAAGTGGTAGTAAATTATTTTAAAAATAGTCTGGGATCTCAGAATATTTGTTACAGAGAGCTCTCTCCTAATATTGAGAATATTGTTCAGTTTAGATGGTCTGAGGAGAGCTGCCAGACCCTTCAGGCTCCAATTGGTAGGGAAGAGGTGAGACGTGTTCTATTTTTCATGGATAGTGGAAAAGCACCAGGTACGAATGGGTATTCTGTAGGCTTCTTCAAAGGAGCTTGGATGGTGGTTGGGGAGGATTTTTGTGATGCCGTCTTACACTTCTTTTAGAGTAGTTATTTCCCTCATGAGGTGAATACAACTGCCATTACTCTTATTCCTAAAAGGAATGGTGCTGATCGGATGGAGGATTTCAGGTCTATCTCTTGTTGTAACGTTATTTACAAGTGTATCTCAAGAATATTGGCTGATAGGCTTCGTGTGTGGCTTCCTTCTTTTATAAGTGGGAATCAGTCTGCTTTCATCCCGGGGAGGAGTATTATAGATAATATTCTTCTTTGTCAGGAGCTTGTTGAGGGATACCATAAAAACACCGGAAAACTTCGGTGCACTATGAAGGTTGATCTCCAAAAAGCCTATGATTCTATTAATTGGGATTTCCTTTTTGGATTGTTGATAGCTATTGGTACCCCTTTGAGATTTGTGTGTTGGGTTAGAGCTTGTGTCACCTCTCCGATGTTCTCCATTATGATTAATGGATCGATGGAAGGTTTTTTTCGTGGGAGGAAAGGTCTAAGACAGGGTGATCCATTATCCCCGTTTTTATTTGTGATGTCGTGGAGGTGCTCTCCCGCATGTTGAACCGTCCTCCTCAGAACTTTCAGTTCCACCAGTTTTGTGAGAAGGTCAATTTAACTCATCTTACTTTTGCAGATGATCTTATGATCTTTTGTGCTGCTGATAAATATTCTATGAGTTTCATAAAAGAGACTATTCAGGGATTTGGTGAGCTATCGGGGCTGTTTGCGAATCTTGGGAAAAGCTCTATTTTTCTTGTGGGGGTTAATAGTGCGGAAGCTTCTCAGCTACCTGCGAGTATGGGTTTTACCATTGGTCACCTCCTTATTCGTTATCTTAGTCTTCCTCTTCTCTCAGGAAGGTTACGGAGTTCTGATTGTGATCCCCTTATTCAGCGGATAACAAGTGGTATTCGGTCTTGGTCTGCTAGAGTGTTATCTTTTGCAGGTAAAATTCAGGTTGTTCACTCTGTTCTTCGGGGTCTACAGGTTTATTGGGCTAGTGTGTTCGTACTTCCTGTGAAAGTTCACAGAGACGTTGATAAGATCTTAAGGTCATATCGGTGGAGAGGTAAGAAGGAGGGTAGAGGTGGTGTAAAAGTTGCCTGGGATGAGGTATGCCTTCCTTTGGTGAGGGAGGTCTTGCTATTCGCGATGGATCTTCTTGGAATATAGTGAGCACGATGAAGATCTTATGGTTACTGCTCATTAAATCTGGCTCTCTGTGGGTTGCTTGGGTGGAAGCTTATATCCTTAAAGGGAGATTGTTGTGGGAGATTGATGTTGGGGTTGGTCGATCTTGGTGTTTTAGGGCTATCTTGCATAAGCAGGATGTCCTTAAAGATCATGTTAAGATGGAGGTGGGTGATGGCAGAAGGTGTAGAGTGTGGTTAGATCCATGGTTACAGGGAGGTACGATCATTCAGCAATTTGGGGAGAGGGGGATTTATGATGCGGGTAGTCGGAGGGATGCGAGGCTCGCGGATTTCATGGGTCTGGATGGGGAATGGAGGTGGTCGCGTGTTTCTACGGAATTGATGGACATTTGGGATAGGATTCAGGGAGTTAGGTCGTGTCCGAGTGTTAAGGATAGGTGGGTTTAGGTGTCGGGTAGTCATGATGGGTTTTCGATTGCTAGTGCGTGGGAGACTATTCGTCCTCATGATATTAGGGTTGGCTGGTTGGGTTTACTGTAGGGTGGGAGAAATATTCGTAAGCATTCCTTTTGTGCTTGGTTGGCTATCAGGGATAGATTGGGTACTAGGGATAGGTTGAGTCGGTGGGATAGGTTGATTCCTTTGTCTTGTATTCTTTATGGGGGGAACTATGAGTCAAGTGATCATTTCTTTTTTTCTTGTCCTTTTGGGTGGGAAATCTGGTCTAGGATCCTTATGTTTATGTCCTCTTCTCATAGGATTGGGTATTAGGGGGTTGAGTTGTCTTGGATTTGCCATCAGGGCATAGGGAAGGGGGTGAGGAGAAAGTTGTGGCATCTTCTCTAATGTGCTACGATTTACTTCATTTGGCAGGAGCGTAATCATTGTCTTCATGGAGGTCTGATTCGTGCGCCTATGATTATTTTCCAGCTCATTCGGTAGTGCATTCGGGCTCGTGCTGCTTCTTGGTCCGAAGTGGTTCATGGGTTTTTTTAGTGTGCTTTTATTTTCTGCTTGTCCCCGGGCTGTGGGGTTTTATTCTTTGGTTTGGCTTCTTTTTCTTCTCTTTTTCTGTTTGATCTGGCTTGGGTCGTATTCTAGACATTTATTTTTTATTTTGTCTGTGACACTCTTTGTTTTTCTTAGTTTGTTTTTTGTTTTATGCTTGTCCCCGGGTTGTGGGGTTGCTATCTTTAGGATGTGTTGTTTTGGTTCCGTTTGGATGTTTCAGCCTGTTGCCTGTCTTTTTCTCATTGTGAGCATTGTTCCGCTCTAGTGCCTTGACCTTAGGCTGTGAGGTCCTCCTTGTTGTTGTATAATATTATCATTACCTTTTCAAAAAAAAAAAAAATAGAGCTTTTCCCAAGATTAGCAAAAAGCCTCGATAACTCACCAAACCTCTTAATAGTCTCTTTTATGAAGCTCACAGAAGATTTATCAGCAGCACAAAAAATCATAAGATCATCCGCAAAAATAAGATGAGTTAAACTAACCTTCTCACAAAACTGGTGGAACTGAATATCCGGAGGCGGGCGGTTTAACATGCGAGAGAGGACCTCCATGAAACATCACAAATAAGAACAGAGATAAAGGATCACCTTGTCTCAGTCCTTTCCTTCCATGAAAAAAACCTTCCAAAGATCCATTTATCATAATGGAGAACATCGGAGAAGTGACACAAGCTCTAATCCAACTCACAAATCTCAAAGGAGTTCCAATAGCTATCAACAGACCAAAGAGGAAATCCCAATTGACAGAATCATAGGCTTTTGGAGATCGACCTTCAACAAGCTCCTGACAAAGAAGAATATTATTAATAATACTCCTTCCTGGGATGAAAGCTGACTGATTACAACTGATAAACGAAGGAAGCCACGTACGAAGCCTATCAACCAATATTTTTGAGATACACTTGTAGATAACGTTACAACAAGAGATATGCCTGAAATGTTCCATACGGTCAGCACCATTCCTTTTAGAAATAAAAGTAATGGCAGTTGTAACGTTACAACAAGAGATATGCCTGAAATGTTCCATACGGTCAGCACCATTCCTTTTAGAAATAAAAGTAATGGCAGTTGTATTCACCCCCTAAGGGAATTAACTAGTCTCAAAGAAGTGAAGAACAACATCACATAAATCCTCCCCAACCACAGTCCAGGCTCCTTTGAAGAAACCCACCGAATACCCATCAGATCCTGGAGCCTTTCCACTATCCATGGAAAAAAGAACTCGTTTCACTTCCTCCCTTCCAATAGGCGCCTGGAGGGCTTGGCAGCACTCCTCAGACCATCTAAACTGAAAAATATTCTCAATACTAGGAGAGAGCTCTCTGTAACCAATATTCTGAGAACCCAGACTGTTTTTAAAATAATTTACTACCACTTGAGTCACCTCATCATGGTTAGTCAACCGAGTACCATCCGGATCAACCACAGAACGTAGGGCATTACTGCTTTGGCGAGACCGCACAGACAGATGAAAGAAAGCAGTATTCTGGTCACCTAACTTCAGCCACCATATTCTAGATTTTTGGCGCATAGCTGTTTCCTCCATTCTAGCCATTCTTCAAAATTCACCGTGGCTAAACTTGCTTGATTACTCAGCTCCTCAGACAGAGGATTCATCTCCACATCTCTCTGAGCTCGGTCCATGGTGTCCTTAGCAAGCTGAACATCCTATTTAATGCTTCTGATATGCTTACCAAAATGGCTACGAAGAAGCGACTTGAGTTTCTTTAAATTTTTCATGAAACTCAGAATCGGCGAAACCCTATTTTCTCTAGCCCAAGCTGACGAAACTATCTCCAAAAAGGAAGCCTCCTCAACCCAATGGTTAAAGAAACGAAAAGAGACCACTCGCTGTCTCTCCACTCGCTTTCTCCTTTGATAGCTTGGATAAACAAGGATGGGAGAGTGATCAGAAATACCCCAAGGGAGAATGTTAACCCTCAAGTTAGGCCAAGCACTAAGGCCCTCATCATTCACCAGAATACGATCTAGCCTCCTCATCAAACCAGACCCATGGACCTTACTAGTCCAGGTAAACCAGTTTCCCTGAATCGATGGTTCAACAAGGTCAGCCTTGCGTATAGCCAAATCAAACTCCTCTGTATTTATTACAATACCTTTAAAAAAAAATGATTTCCAGAAGTTGTAGTGTTGTTTCCTTTAATAACAAATACTAAGATAGGTGTTGAACTTGATGGTAGGAACTCCTTATCCTTAAATACTTAAAAAAGTTGTTTTCCTTTATTAGGGTTAGATTTTGTTTCGGTGAAACTGCCTATAGGTAAAAGAACTACACAATGACTCATCCAATCAAACTCAATAATGTTAGCTCTACCTCTATGAATGTAACTTGTGTCATATTGCCAAGGACTTCCTAAAAGGATTTGGCAAGCATCCATATCAAGAACATCACATATTATTTGGTCTTTATAGTGTTGTCCTATTGATAAAGAAGTAGTACAAACCTCACTAACAGTAGCTTCTCTCCCTTTTTCTTATCCAACTAACCTTATAGGGATTCGGGTGTGATTTAGTTTTCAAATTTAGGGCAGAAACTAGTTTTTTAAACACTAAATTTTAACTACTACCACTATCAATGATAACTTGACACACTTTACCGTTAATGGTGCATCTTGTTCAAAAGAGAGAATTCATTTGAGGTACTTGTTCAGCCGTAGGGATGAAAAGAATTCTCTGAATTACACATCTTCTTTTTTTTTTTTTTGTAAAGGTATTGTAATAAATGTAGGGGTGGGGAGTTGAACCTGGGACCTCTTGTCCATAGGTACATACAGGTGCCAGTTGAGCTAAGCTCATGTTGGCAAGTCATCATCTTCTTGTCCTTCAATTGTCAAAGTTCTTCTTTAAGGGCACTTGTTGGAGAGGTGTCCTTGTTGTTCACACCTGAAACATTTACCCAAAGTAGGACAGTTATAAATGTTGTCAACCTTCTTCTTTGTGGTATTCTCACCTGGCTTGGTGGCTGGAATCTTTGGTGGGTTTTCATCTTTCTTGATGGGCTGGGAAGTTGTGGAGGAACTTCCTTGTTGAAAGTTTCTAAATGAATTAGTTGGGTTAGCTCTTTGTCGTTTGACCCAATTGTTCTATCTTTGAGAAATCTTTGTTTTCTGATCTCTTCATTGTCTTCAATCTTGGAAGCTAAGGAGATGGCATTTGAAAGCAAAGTTAAAGGATGTAAACCATGAATAAACCTGGAAATTTTTTGGTGTTCTGTTTTGGGAAGATTATTTCCAGCACCATGTCTATAGAATTCTTCTGTATAATCCATATTGATGCTTCGTGAACCTTGATGACATTGTTGATACTTATTATAAAGTAGTTGCTGGTAGTTGATTAGTAGGAATCTTTTCTTCATTAGACATAACATCTTTGGACAACTTCTTATTGGTTGTTTACCGAATAATTGTCTATTGTTTTGTAATTGATCCCACCAAGCGCTTGGCCACCTTGAAGTTTGAGAGCAACTAATTGGACCTTCTTGTGTTCAGGTGTATTGGCATAGTCGAAAAAAATTTCTACGTTCTTTATCCAATCAAGAAACTTCTCTATGTTCATTCGACCATTGAAGGTAGGGAGATCCACTTACATACCTATTTCTTGATCTTCCTGAAAATATGGTCAAAGTACAAGCCTTTGTTGAGCAAACCTTTGTTGGCAGAATGTTAAATCCCTCAAAAGACTAAATGGCCAATTGAATGTTTAAGGAAGTTTATTATGCCTCTTATCTGTTTTCTTACTTCTTTATGGAAATGCGTTGTACAAAGAGTAGAACGATGACATAGTTCACTTTGTTTTTTCTCTTTACAAAGTAACCAATGACTTAAAAAAAAGACATTGCACAACAAATGACCATTAGAAAACAATATACTTACGAAAGAATAAGAAAAGCCAACATGAGCTTAGCTCAACTGGCACCTGTATGTACCTGTAGACAAGAGATCCCATGTTCAACTCCCCACCCCTGCGTTTATACAATACCTTTACAAAAAAAAAAAATGGAAGGAATGAAAATACCCTAAAAGTTATAAAAAAATGAACCCCATTTCTTCCCTTTTCTCCTCACACCGTCCAGAATTTTGCCCAATCTCTAAACAAAATCCTTTCAACCTTATTTTTCTTCTTTACCCATTTCCAAAAAAATTTTTTTGAAAAGGTTATGATAATATTATACAACAACAAGGAGGACCTCACAGCCTGAGGTCAAGGCACAATAGCTGAATAACGCTCACAATAAGAAGATAAGTAAAAAACCAAAAGACATGCCATAGGCTGAAACATCCACACAGAACCAAAACAACACATCCTAAAGATAGCGAAAAAAAAACCCCAGCCCAGGGACAAACACAAAAACAAAAAACCAACCAAGAATATCAAAGAGCGACACGGACAAAATAACAATTAAATGTCTACAAAACGACACTAGCCAGATCAAACAGAAATGAGAAGAAAAATAAGCCAGACCAAAGAAAATAACAATGACAATATAAAATAAAACCCCACAGCCCGGGGACAAGCAGAAAATAAAAGCACACTAAGTAAAACCATGAACATCTTCTAACCAAGAAGCAGTACACACCCTAATGCACGATCGAATGAGCTGGAAAATAATCATAGACTCACGAGCCTGACCTCCATGAATACGATGATTACGCTCCTGCCAAATGAAGTAAATCGTAGCACACCAAAGAAGACACCACAACTTTTTCCTCACCCCCTTCCCTATGCCCCGGTGGCAAATCCAAGATAACTCAACCCCCCAATACCCAATCCTATGAGAAGAGGACATGAACGTAAGAATCCTAGACCAAATTTCCCACCCAAAAGGACAAGAAAAAAAAATGATCACGAGACTCATAGTTCCCCCCACAAAGAATACAAGACAAAGGAATCGACCTATCCCACTGACTCAACCAATCTCTCGTACCCAATCTATCCTTGATAGCCAACCAAGCACAAAAGGAATGCTTAGGAATATTTCCCCCACCCCACAGTAAACCCGACCAACCAACCTTAACACTATGAGGGCGAGTAGTATCCCACGCACTGGCAATCGAAAACCCATCATGACTACCCGACAACCGGAACCACATATCCTCAATACTAGGACACGGCCTAACTCTCTGTATCCTATCTCAAATGTCCATAAATTCAATAGAAACATGCGGCCACCTCCAAACACCATCCAAACAAATGAAATCCGCAAGACTCGCATCCCGCCGACTACCCGCATCATAAATATCCCTTTTCCCAAACTGCTGAATAATCGAACCACCCCACGGATCCACCCACACTCTGCATCTCCTGCCATCGCCCACCTCCATCTTGACATGATCTTTTAGGAAATCCCTCTTACGCAAGATGGCCCTAAAACACCAAGATCGACCAACCCCAACATCAATCTCCCACAACGATCTCCCCTTAAGGATATAAGCTTCCACCCAAGCAATCCACAGAGATCCAGACTTAACGAGCAACAACCATAAGATCTTCATTGTACTTGCTATATTCCAAGAAGACCCATCGCGAATAGCAAGACTGCCCTCATCAAAAGGGAGACACACCTCATCCCAAGCAACTTTAGCACCACCTCTTCCCTCCTCCTTACCTCTCAAAAGATAAGACCGTAGAATCTTATCAACATCTTTGTGGACTTTTGTAGGTAGCACGAACACACTAGCACAATAAACCTGTAGACTACGAAGAACAGATCGAACAAGCTGAAGTCTACCTGCAAAAAACAACACTCTAGCAGACCAAGACAGAATATGACTTGTTATCCGCTGAATAAGAAGATCAAAATCAGAACTCCTTAACCTTCCTGAGATTAGAGGAAGCCCAAGAAAACGAACAGGGAGATAACCAATGGTAAACCCCGTACTAGCAGCTAGGTGAGAAGCTTTCGCACTATTAACCCCCACAAGAAAAATAGAGCTTTTCCCAAGATTAGCAAAAAGCCCCAATAACTCACCAAACCTCTAAATAGTCTCTTTTATGAAGCTCATAGAAGATTCATCAGCAGCACAAAAAATCATAAGATCGTCCGCAAAAGTAAGATGAGTTAAACTGACCTTCTCACAAAACTGGTGGAACTGAAAATTTTGAGGCGGACGGTTCAACATGCAAGAGAGAACCTCCATGACCATCACAAATAAGAACGGAGATAATGGGTCACCCTGTCTTAGTCCTTTCCTCCCATGAAAAAAACCCTTCAAAGAACCATTAATCATAATGGAGAACATCAGACAAGTGACACAAGCTCTAATCCAACTCACAAATCTCAAATAAGTGCCAATCACTATCAACAGACCAAAAAGGAAATCCCAATTGATAGAATCATATGCTTGTTGGAGATCAACCTTCTACACCGAGGTTTTTCGGTGTTTTTATGGTATCCCCCAACAAGCTCCTGACAAAGAAGAATATTATCAATAATACTCCTCCCTAGGATGAAAGCAGACTAATTGCCACTGATAAAAGAAGGAAGCCACACACGAAGCCTATCAGCCAATATTTTTTAGATACACTTGTAGATAACGTTACAGCAAGAGATAGGCCTAAAATCTTCCATACGGTTAGCACCTATCCTTTTAGGGATAAAAGTAATGGCAGTTGTATTCACCCCCTGAGGGAAATAGCTACTCTCAAAGAAGTGTAAAACAGCACCACAGAAATCCTCTCCAACCACGGTCCAAGCTCGTTTGAAGAAACCCACCGAATACCTATCAGGTACTGGAGCCTTTCCACTATCCATGGAAAAAAGAACTCTTCTCACCTCCTCCCTTCCAATTGGTTCCTATAAGGCCTGGCAACACTCCTCAGACCATTTACTGAACTATATTCTCAACACAAGTAGAGAGCTCTCTATAACCAATATTCTGAACACCTAGACTGTTTTTAAAATAATCTACTGCCACTTGAGTCACCTCGTCATGGTTAGTCAACTGAGTACCATTCGGATGAACCACAGACCGGAAAGTATTACTGCTTAGGCGAGACCTAACAGTCCTATGAAAGAAGGCAGTATTATGATCACCTAATTTCAGCCATTGTATTCTAGACTTTTGGCACATAACGACTTCCTCCATTCTAGCCGCTCTCCAAAAATTTACAGTGACTAAGCTCGCTCGATTACTCAGCTCCTCCGACAAAGGATTAATCTCCACCTCTCTCTGAGTTCTGTCCATGGTAACTTTAGCAAGACGAACATCCTCACTAATGTTTCGAATGTGCTTACCAAAATGGCTACAAAGAACAAACTTGAGTTTTCTTAAATTTTTCACAAAACTCACAATTGGCAACACTCCAGTATCTTTAGCCCACACCGAAGAGACAACATTCAAAAAATAATCTTCCTCAACCCAATGGTTAACGAAATGGAAGGAAACCACCCATTGTCTCTGCTGATAGCTGGGATAAACAAGTATGGGAGAGTGATCAGAAATACCCCAAGGAAGGACGTTAACTCTCATGTTAGGCCAAGCACTAAGGCCCTCATCAGTAACCAGAATACGATCGAGTCTCCTCATCAAACCAGAACCATAAACCTTACTAGTCCAGGTAAACCAGTTTTCTTGAACCGAAGGTTCAACAAGGTCAGCGTCATGAATAGCCAAGTCAAACTCCTCCACATCTCCCATATTTGGAGCTCCACCGAAGGCTTTAGAGTGAATTCTAATGGTATTAAAGTCTCCAATGACCATGCCCGGCCCCCTCCAACTAGCAGAAATCTCATTCATACGCTGCCATAACAATCGTCTCTCAATATTATTATTAGAGGCATACACACAAAGAACCTCTATGGTAACCCCTGATATCAAATCTGTTACCAACCCAGAGATAAACTGATCAGTAATCTCATTCGGCATGAACATGAACCTGTTACGTTTCCACATAACCCACATACGACCTATACCACTATTACTGCTATTACGTTTCCACATAACCCACATACGACCTATACCACTATTACTGTAGTTACTCGTGAAATCCCACAAATCATCAAACCTTCCAGAGATTGAATTAAAATTCTCTTCCCGAACTCTCGTTTCTAGGATACAACTGAAACCCACCGTAGATGAAGCTAAAAAATTATGGCTTGTGATGCATGTTGATAGGGAGCTGAATCCTTTCTTATGATGGTTTTGGTGGGCATGGAAGCAGTTTATCGGAGTCGAAATCCCAATGTAAAATCTCTTTTAGGGCTTGTTCGATCTGTTCATGAATGATACAATTTGTTATGGGATGTGATGGAATTAACTCAAAGCAGAACAAAACAGAACAAGAACTCTAACCAACCTTAACCCTTGATCCTTGCAGTCCATTGGGAGGTTAAGCACTGGACATGATCGAGAACAATCGGTTCCCAACAGCAGGTTTCGGCATCGACTGTGGTTTTTTTTTTTTTTTTTTTTTTTTTTTTTGAAAACGTAATGATAATATTATACAAGTTTTCTGATCTGTTCCTTTCGGCTGGTGCAATCTACTGTCTCTCACGTTGATTGTCTGCCGGAGAAGGTCTTGGATGGGCTGCGGTTGTTGACTTAATTCCGATCACGCACGTCTCCTAATTTTCTCCATTCTACCGTTCGTGTGAGGAAGCTGACGGCTCGCGATCCGTTCGGTTGTTGCAATCGAATGTGACTAAAGCACATCTGTTCACGTCGATTTCTTGTCGGAGAAGAGGTTTGATGAGATTCGGATAAAATTGACGTCTTTCCAAGGGGTCTACAGTGTGTTCTGTGGAGGACCCAAACCCTAACGGCGGCTCCGACAAAGATCGATCCATTATTGATTGATAACTGAAATCAAATAATATTCGTTCAAGGTTAGCTTGTTGGTACTCTGATCTTTTTCGACAGGTTGAGGATTGCGGATAGGATTCTTGACAGAAATCACAGATCCTGGTGTTTATCGAATTTATCTCGATCGTGAGGGTTTCTTTATTTCAATCCCGTCGTGAATCAAGAGGAAGGTTGAATTATGTTAGGATGAAACACCATTCCAGTGAAGCTGAGGCAGTGAAAAAACGAGCGTTGACGGGGCTTCAACGTGTGGATGATATGGCGGCCATTGAACGTAGGGTTACGGAGAGGGATGACCTAATTTTGAGGAAGAAGCGGTCTGAAGCGAGTGGTGCTGAACCGGCCATCCTGAACCAGGGATTAGGGGAGAACCGTTCAGTTGATCGTGGTCCAAGACAAATAACAAATGGGCTGGATAGAAAGGAGATCGGTAAGGGCCTAACTGGGCCGCAAGTGGATGGGCCTGTTTTGGAGATTGTCCCAAATAACTCAGTCTGGGCCAGCCCTGGAATTGAAGAATGGTCCGGTGTTAGTGGATGGGCAGAATGATGGGCTAAATTTAAACAATTTAATTGAGCCGGCTGTAGTTGTTGAAGATTGTGAGCAGACTGTAGCTACTGAAATGAAAGAAAACGGTGGTGAAGCCCAGTCTAAAGGAGAGCCGAGAGCTTTTGGTAAATCATCATGGGCTTCATTATTTGGGTCTTCAAGTAGGAATCCTTTGATATATACTCCTCCTTCAATCGTAGGGGAGAAAATTGTGGTGATCCCTGCTACAGAAGTCATTGAACAATGAGTTAGAGTGTGGGAGAACTCCCTAGTAGGGCAATTAATTGCCGCAAAATTGCCGTATCAAGTTATTTATCGACTAATAGAGAAGATTTGGGGAAGAGTTGAAATGCCTACAATCACTCTAATGGAGAATGGCCTCATTTGTTTCCAATTTAAAAGTCCGAAATCGATAGACTGGATTCTGTCCTGTGGTCCGTGGCACCTTGGAGGAAAACCGATGCTCCTTCGAAAATGGATGCCAGGTATTGTTCCTGATACATTTCTTTTTTATTCTATTCCTGTTTGGATTAAATTAAGGCGAGTCCCAATGGAGTTATGGACGGATGCCAGTTTGACTGTTGTTGCAAGTGCAATAGAAAAACCTCTGTCCTTAGACCTTGCTACCAAAGAAAGGCGTCGGCTTTCTTATGCCCGTATTTGTGTGGAACTAAATGTAGACAACACTATGCCTGCCGATATAACTGTTAATCTTAGAGGAGAGGAGTTCATAGTGAATGTTACGTATGAGTGGAAGCCGAGAAAGTGCAACTTGTGTAGATCCTTTGGACACTCTAGTGGTACCTGCCCTAAGAGTGTAGAAAAAGAAGCCAGTAAATAGGAAGTTGTAA
Organism: Cucumis hystrix; assembly: GCA_025688845.1. Taxonomy (NCBI): domain Eukaryota; kingdom Viridiplantae; phylum Streptophyta; class Magnoliopsida; order Cucurbitales; family Cucurbitaceae; genus Cucumis; species Cucumis hystrix. The sequence continues at coordinate 2,723,178 of JACWES010000013.1, forward strand.
GGAAGGTGGATCCTATTAAAGAGGTGGTTTCGGTATGTGAGGATTATGGAGATGTTGTGTTGGAGTCCTTCAACCAGTTGGAGGAAGAGGAGATCAATACCCCTCAATTGAGAACTGAGAAGGAAAACGAGGTAGTAAACCGCGATGACTTTACTCTTGTTGATAGAAAGAATAGGGAGATGATCTCTGTTCGGGACAAAGGAAAAAGAAAGGAAGTGTCTCTGACAAATTCTTTTGGCAGCCTCATGGAGGTGGATGAAGATGAAGGCGATAAATGGGCGTTATCTATAGTAAATGGCTCTCCGCCACCACTACAGGTGGATGATACCGCCCTGGTGCGGGAGTCGGCTCACTGATGGATATCCTATAGGAGCAAAAGCTCCTGTAAAATTTAATGATTAGCTGGTGTTCATGGAATGTGTGAGGTCTTAATAGCCCTGTAAAGTGTAGAGCGGTGATGGATTTTTTAGCTGCGTCTACGGTGGGTTTCTGTTGTATCCTGGGATGAAAGCAGACTGATTGCCACTGATAAACGAGGGAAGCCACACACAAAGCCTATCAGCCAATATTTTTGAGATACACTTGTAGATAACATTACAACAAGAGATAGGTCTGAAATCTTCCATACGATCCGCACCATTCCTTTTAGGGATAAGAGTAATGGCAGTTGTATTCACCCCCTGAGGGAAATAACTAGTCTCAAAGAACTGTAACACAACATCACAAAAATCCTCCCTAACCACAGTCCAAGCTCCTTTGAAGAAACCCACCGAATACCCATCAGGTACTGAAGCCTTTCCACTATTCATAGAAAAAAGAACTTTTCTCACCTCCTCCCTTCCAATTGGCGCCTGTAAGGCCTGACAACAGTCCTCAGACCATCTAAACTGAACAATATTCTCAACACAAGTAGAGAGCTCTCTGTAACCAATATTCTGAACATCAAGACTGTTTTTAAAATAATTTACTGCCACTTGAGTCACCTCTTCATGGTTAATCAACTGAGTACCATCTGGATGAACCACAGACCACAAGGTATTACTGTTTAGTCGAGACCTAGCAGTCCTATGAAAGAAGGCAATATTCTGGTCACCTAATTTCAGCCACTGTATTCTAGACTTTTGGCGCATTGCAGCTTCCTCCACTCTAACCACTCTCCAAAAGTTTACCGTGGCTAAGCTCGCTTGATTACTCAGTTCCTCAGACAAAGGATTAATCTCCACCTCTCTCTGAGCTTGGTCCATGGTCTCCTTAGCAAGACGAACATCCACACTAATGTTTCGGATATGTTTACCAAAATGGCTATGTAGCAGCGGCTTGAGTTTCCTTAAATTTTTCACAAAACTCACAATCGGTGAAACCCTAGTATCACTAGCCCGAACTGAGGAAACAATATCCAAAAAGAAAGCTTCCTCAACCCAATGGTTAAAGAAACGGAAAGAGACCACCCTCTGTCTCCCCTGATAGCTGGGATAAACAAGGATGGGAGAGTGATCAGAAATACCCTAAGGGAGTACATTAACCCTCAATGTTAGGCCAAGCATTAAGTCCCTCATCATTCACCAGAATACGATCTAGCCTCCTTATCAAACCAGGCCCATGGACCTTACTAGTCCAGGTAAACCAGCTTCCCTGAACCGATGGTTCAACAAGGTCAGCCTTGCGAATAGCCATGTCAAACTCCTCTATATCCCCAGGACTTGAAGCTCCATCAGAGGCTTCAGAATGAAGTCTAATGGTATTAAAATCACCCATGACCATACCCGACCCTCTCCATCCAGCAGAAATCTCAGTCATACGCCGCCATAAAACACGTCTCTCAATATTGCTATTAGAGGCATACACACAAAGAACCTCTAAACTATCCCCCGAGTGCAAATCTGTTACCAAACCAGTGATAAACTGATCTGCCACCTCGCTAGGCGTAAACGTGAATCTATTACGTTTCCACATAACCCACATACGCCCAATTCCACTGTTACTTTAATTACTAACGAAACTCCATGAATCTCCAAACCTTCGAGAGATAGAATCAAAATTTTCTTCCCAAACTCTAGTTTCCAGGATACAACAGAACCCACCATAGACGCGGTCAGAAAATCCATCACCTCTCTACATTTTACAGGGCTATTAAGACCCCGCACATTCCAAGAACACCAACTAATCATGAGATTTTACAGGAGCTTTTGCTCCCATAGAATTACCATCAATGGGCCTACTCTTAAGAACCAAGGCAGTATCATCCACCTGTAGGTGTGGAGGAGATTCATCCACTATAGCTGATGCCCATTTGTCGCCTTCACCCACCTCCATGTGGCTGCCAAAAGAGTTGTTCATAGACACCTCCACTCTTTTTCCTTTGTCACGAACAGAGACCAACTCCCTAGACTTTCTAGTAAAATCATCACGATTTTCTACCTTTTTATCTTTCACATGTCTCATAAGAGTTTTATCAATCTCCCCTTCTTCCAGCTGATTGAAGGACTCCAATACCACGTCTCCATAATCCCCGCTTAACGGAACCACTTCTTTACTAGGAGCCTCCTTACTAATGTCTTTTCTTTCCACACTCTTAGGGCAAGTACCATTAGAGTGTCCAAAGGATCTACATGAGTTACACTTTCTAGGCTTCCATTCATACGTAACATTCACAATGAACTCCTCTCCCCTAAGGTTTACAGTGATATCAGCAGACATAGAGCTGTCTACATTTAGTTCTACACAAACACGTGCATATGAAAGCCTACGTCTCTCCTTGGTAGCAAGATCTAAGGACAAGGGTTTTCCTATAGCACTCGCAACAACAGCCAAACCAGCATCCATCCATAATTCCATTGGCACCCTTCCTAGTTTAATCCAAACAGGAACAGAATCAAAAACAAATGTTTCAGGGACAATACCTGGAACCCATTTTCGGAGGAGCATTGGTTTTCCCCCAAGGTGCCGCCACGGTCCACGGGACAAGATCCACTCTATCGACTTCTGACGCTTAAATTGGAAGCATATAAGACCATTCTCCATAAGAGTGATTGTAGGCATTTCAATTCTTCCCCAATCTTCTCTATTAGGCGATAGATGACGGGATACGACAATTTTGCATCAATTAATTGCCCTACTAAAAAATTCTCCCACACCCTAACTCCTTGATCAATTATTTCTTCAGTAGGGGTCACCACAATTTTCTCCCCTATAGATGTAGGAGGTGTATAAACCATAAGATTACCACTTGACGATCCAAATAAAGAGGCCCATGATGACTGACCTACAACTCTCGGCATTTTCTCTTTAGGCAGAATATGGGTTTCACTTCCACCTTCCATTTTGTCCAACCCAATTGAACCAGCCGTCCCATAGTTTGAAACTCTAGTTGGCATAAAATTTAGCCCATCAGAATTGACCGGCCCAGCAATCCAGTCTCCATTGCTCATCAAATTCACCGGCCCATTCTTTTCAGGCCCAATCCTTGTCACATCGCAACCGAAGGCCCAATTTCCACACAATCGTGAGATCGGTTTTCATTCAATCGGTTCCCATGGACCGGTTCATCTCCACCCAAGTCAGACCGGTTCTTCTTCGTGATTTTTAGGTCATCTCTAATCGCCGTAGTCGTCCTACGTTCAGTTGCCGCCATGTCATGCACGCGTTGAAGACTTATTAACGCTCGTTTCTTCACCGCCGCTGCATCAATGGAGGAAGTCTTCATCGTTTTGCTCATTGGAAATCAACCATATTTCACCGACGAAATCAGATCGGAATTCGACGACGTGAAGCTTCACCACCGAAACCCTATTTTTGAATTACACGTAAAACTACCATCAAGCAACTTGCTGATTTCTGATAGAACTCCTCTAACACTAGATCAGATCAAACATCTTGGAATTGACTACAGCACATCCTTCGCAATACCCACTAATTGGATCCACGATTTCGGATCTAATCATAAAACCACGACAAACCAGATTCGAAGGAACCCTAACGCAAACTTACGTTATTTGATCTGGAATCCTACGAAAACAATACCACTTTTCAGTCTGTCGAGCTTTGATTTTGATCCACAGTTTTAATCCTCTCTCTCAATCTGCCTAAATCTTGTGGCCGGACTGAATTCACCAATGATTAAAACCACAATAATCATCCAGATCTGAAGTTTATTACTCGTAAAACCCTGCTGTAGATCACCGTGTAATGTCTTTAATTGATCTGATTGCCTCCGAAAGCAATCCCCACTCTTCAACAATCAAAGATTGATCGTTAAACAGCCCGATTCAGCCACCTGCAAAACTCCTCCTTCACCAGTCGATCGAAAGAAATTGGAATTCTTTGGGAGAAGCGCATGAAGTGCACGCGCCCGCTTTTCACTTTTGCTTTTTTTTCTCTGTTTGAGCTTCAATTTTGACTATGATTTTCCGAGGAGGGAAATTAAATTTATGGAAATGGGTAGTGAAGAAAAGGGTCCATGGGGTTCGGTTTCCAAGGATTTTTATTAGTTATCGTTAGAAGAATAAATAGATTGTGAGGAGATTTAAGGGTAACGACACAACTGGTAGAATGTTAAATCCAAAAAGAAAAAGGGCAATTGAATGTTTACGGAAGTTTGATCTGCCTGTTTGTGGAATTTTCGAGGAAATAACCTTTGCTTTCATCGCGATTCAGGAAACTCCTCCATTCCTTCAACCTATACCAAGAACAAATATGGAAAAATCTAAATTAACTTTCAAAATTAACTTTCAAAAACTCATAGAAAAATCTTATTTACTTCATAACACAGTAGAATTATATTATACGCTTCAAAATCACAAAATTAAACCACAGAATCAATAAACGAAGAAGGTACTCCAGATCTATCGTCGTACAAACACTCCTCGATTCCTTCAGTCTATACGAAGAGTAAACACAGAAATCAAATCTTGATGAAACAATCCAAAATCAAAAGATGAACACTACAGAAAAGAAGATGACTCACGGATTGAAGATCGAGCAACAAGAGCGTCAAAAGGGCTTGGAGCTCTCTTTTCGACAATGTATGGAAATCCATGGCGAAAGCAAATCCACGGCGAAAGGAAGATAAAATATTTGTTTGGATTGAAGAAATTTTGACGCTGCCATGGCCGTCAAAAAAATTTCAATCAAAACAAAATTATTAGGTTTCCACAAGAAATAAAGAGATTCATCGAAGTTGAGAAGTGGAGGAGGGGTTTTAAAGGATGTTCCTCAAGAAATGTGACCGTTGAGAGAGTGAATTTTGAATTTAAGAATGATGGGTTAAGCCAACGTGTCAATGGGCCTTCAGTTTACTTACACATTTCGGGATTCTTCTTTTTCTTTTTTTTTCTTTATTCCAACTGAAGATTAACATTTTTTAAATATTATAATATAAGAAATTGCATTGCAGAGCAAATTATTGATCAAATATTTTTAAATATTAGGAACTGTTACTGATAAAAATGAAATTAAATAATCATCAAAACAACAAAATTTTCTAATGTTTTTCGTTTTCGTTTTCACGTCAAAATCACTTCCAACAATTTTTTTCATTTTTTATATACATATCAACAAATCAAATGAATATAGAACGAAAAACTTATGAACTTTATCAATATTGTCAATGTAACGATATCGAAAAAATATTTTGCAAAAAGGCATGTTAAGTAAAAAGAGTTTGGAAAAGGTATTGCAAAGAAGCTTTTGGAAAAATAGAGAAGAAGAAGTTTTTGAAATAAAAGAGAGAAAAATGTTTGAGAAAACATTTTGAAAAAAACCAAATTGAAGTGCTAAAAGTTTTTAGAAAATGTTTTTAATATTTTTAAAAGATAAAGAAAATGCTTGAGAAAATATTTTGAAAAAATAGAGTGAAAATAGTTTAAGAAAACGTTTTTAAAAACTTTTTAGGATGTGTTTGGGAGGGATAATTGGACTAGTGATTTTAGGTGGAAAAATTATGTACAATTGATTTTGTAAAATTGATTTTTAAGCAAATCAAATTTTTGTTTGGTTCCAAAATTTTAAAAAGGATTTTCAAATATTTAACATTGATTTTCATTATGTTTGTTTGTATTAAAGTTACTTAATTATATAGAATACGTTGAGAGTGATGGTAGGGGAGCCACACATGTAGTAGCGTGTGGCTCATAAATCATGTAGGGTCATTGCATGACGGGGTAGTATTGCGCGACGTTGTCTAATTTTGTCATTTTGACCTACATAGAACCTCGGATGCTCAATTAAGATTCGAAAAGCTCAAAATTAACCTTGAATTTTCTGAAACGCTTTAAAAATACATGATGTGCTCGAATGTCTATAAATATAAACATTTAACGTCAATAATCATCCTAAAATACAAACACCGATAATGAAAGTTAAAATTTCAATTTCAAATAATATAAATATATACATTCCAAATTTTGAAATAATAAATAATGTATATAGAGATACATATTATAAAATAACAAATAAACATGCATATTCAAACCGTTTGAAATGAGTAAATATTACATAAATGAAATTTAAAATTCAAATATCATTCAACTATATAAAATTTAAGAAATAGTCAATAATGCACCATGTTGATTTCATTGAGGTATGAATGAATAAATGCTTTTTAAAAAAAACACGGAGAAACTATACCTTCAACCATAGTTTATGAAGTTCAGTCCAAATTTTATAAATTTTCTTTAAATTTGAAAATGCAGAAAGTGATTAATTGTCCAATAAGTCAAAAGATTGGAAGTAAGGATTGAATGCACGAGCTCAAGAGAAGTAGTATATGGAAAATATACTTTTTTTTTCATGGGAGAAAGATGTTTTTAAAAAATTGTTTTCATTTTAATTTGCATGCATATGCACATAAAGGCAACTTCATTTTGTCAAAAATCCCTCTCTAATACCAACGGTGGTGTTGCAAACTTATCTTGCCTCTATCTGTTTGTTAGATTGTGGACAAGTATGTTCATGCAAAAACTCTTACGAGATAAAATATTTGCAAACAATTGTGGTACTTTGCCACACTAGTTATGATGCTCAAGCTAGAAAATATATAAATGCAACAAGTTAAGAGTTCACGAGTGGAGAATAGACTCTCGTTTTATGAAACTTTAATAGTATATTTATAGATATAATTGATCTAATTTACCCCAATAAGATTTATATAAGTTTTCATAAGAAAATTCAAATTAGCAAAATAAATCAAATTAGTTATTTTGCTAGGCTCCACCTTTTAATTGATACATTGGTTTGGATCTTGACACTAACACTCTTTCCTAGGAGGCTATTTTCTTGATCTAATTGTTTTTACCCGTATTTGATGTCGATGATGTCATTTGTTTCAAAATCATCCCCTAAAGAAAAAAAATGCTAACTAAATATTTTGAATAGGCCAACATGAGCTTAGCTCAACTGACACACCTATATGTACCTATGGACAAAAGGTCCCAAGTTCAACTCCCCACCACCCCTGCATTTATTACAATACCTTTACAAAAAAAAATATTTTGAATAGATAGCAAAACTAGCCAACATAGTCGGATACCCCAATCCGACACTAAGGAACTATTGGAGCGTTACAACCTTGAGGATATGACATGGTTAATGTCAACCCAGGATATTGCACATGTAATAAGTTAGGCATGTTTTGAGGAGATTGTTAGTAAACATGGGAAAAAAACATTACATGCTTCTTCCATTGGGCTTTTCTTTTTTGGACATTTCTTCCTTGATATCACAATATTTCATTGCATATATTTTCAAATTTGATACATCAACTACTAATCGATGATGCCGCTTGTAAAAAAATGATGCCCGACTGCGGTGAACATTCTAGGGAGGAGGTTAGATATATTCGATATCATATTAGTAAATGTTTCAGCTATATATACATATATCTAAGTATAGATAGAATCGACAATTAGATACACTAATAAGTTTCGCACCACTTATTCAAATTGGAAATTATTTTAAAGGGTGTGGAATTCCTACTTCCACATCGCATTTAAGCTTCCCATTGCCCTTCTATTTGTAGCAATTTGTTTTCAAGCATTTGCCATTTGCTGCTGTTTGGATGTACTTTCAAAGATCTTATCAGCATTTCCTACTTCAAACTCATCCCTTCTATGATACTCCTTTACCTGTACAAGTTTTGGAATATGTTGTTCTTTTTTTCATTTTTCTCAACTTTTAAAAGTTCAATGATCTCAATCTTTTATTTTGATTACCTCTGTTTCTGAAAGATGTTTATACTAAGGCAATAACGAACCTTCGACAAACTCGATGCACAAACAGGGGACGGAAGCAGTAATGCCATCAGAAAATTCAAAAGAAATCAAATCTGCAAGGGTTGAACTTTGCAAGAGAAGACCATCCGGGCTTACTGAAAAAGAAAAGATCGAGTTTATTAGCACTAGTGCTCACATTTTAACTAATGGTAACTGTCTATTAACAATTAGATCAACATAGGATAAATATGAGGTAAAAGAAGAGTAGTCGTGTCATTTATCTTTTAAAACACCACCTTTAGAATTCAGTTTATAATCATTCTCTTCAATGAACTGATTGAGGCTTTTGATATCTTTCAGATGAGATTTCAGGCGATGGGTCAAAATAGTCACATGATTAAGTGCATAACCATTCACAAGAGTCCATGCAGCATATTTTCTCTCCCTATATATTCAAGTTGATAAAAATAAGTCATCAGAGCCTAAAACCATGTGTTCAACAACTACTTTCAACCACAAAAGAACTAGCAACTCCATATTTGGCACATTAATAATGTGTATCGATTAAAATGCCTTTAACCCAGATCTTTAAAACAATAATACAATTACTTTTTCCTAATGTTCCAAACCACTTGCCAACACTATTTCCAGAGGTGGCAAACATGAAAGTAAGGGAGCATTGTTGTATACAATCAGTTAAACATAAGCGCGAGTGAGTAACAAGCAAAAGGGTATGCATTTTTGTTTTCAATTTCTTGGTCAAATCACCTTTCAGCAATGAAATTTGGTTCATTCTCCATGATAATATGGTGAACTAAATAACATAAGTTTCAGAGTCATGAGAGATTGAAATAATTGCTCAAACTCTGAATGCAAAGGCTTATCCCATGTCAAGGAACCCAAACCAGCGCACCAGCCAGAGCAGCATGCTTCTTCCTTTTTTTTTGGTACATACAGGTGCCAGTTGAGCTAAGCTCATGTTGGTCATGCTTCTTCCCATTGCAAGAACATTCAGTGTATTTTTTTATTATGTCCTGAATGCAGTAGAAAAAATGATAGGAAAGCTAAGGTTTTGTTGCATAAAACAACAACTTAAATGGATAAAACACAAAATGCATCCTATTCCTACCTTCTGCCTACTACATCGCTAACAATATATTTATTGCAGAACCAAGATACAAGTTGTAGCCAAATTTCAAAATGAAAAAATATATTTAGATTTCTGCATATCTAGAATTTGATGAAACGCACCTGAGTTTGTTTACTCACCTGAGTTTGTTTACTCATCTGATCCACAAGAAGTTGTGATATGAACACTCTTGGCAGAGGTCCATTGACTCCATCACCATCATAAGCAGCATTAGAAATGGAGGGAGGTGAAAACCAAAATGCTTTCAACTTTTTGGCTGGGAATGATAATTCTTCTTTTTGAGTATATCCAAAATCCAGAAAAAAGCTTGCTAATGAGTCAATCCCATGACCATCCATCACATAATACAAACACAACTTCAACATTAGTTACACTAAAAGAATTGATTGTTGACTCAACCAACATGAAAGCAGCTTTTTTTATTTAACAATGTTGACTCAACTCAATTAGTTTGCATTGTAAAACTGAAGTAGAGTACGATTACAACTTCAAACCCACTTATGTTCTACGACCCAACTTTAGAAATTGAATAACTTTGGCACAACTTTGTTCGCCTTTACTTAAAATATTAGCATTTGTGTCCTCTCCACTTGATTTAGACTTTGGAATGATATTACTGTTAAACCACTTAATCATCCAAAGCTTAAGCTGATGGGTTAAGATAAATTTAATATTGTATCATCTAATAATTGTGAAAGAAAATGTTAAGATTAAGATAAAGCCCATGAATGTTGATGAGTTGAAATTAATGAAACAATGAGTTGGTAAAGAGCAGTGAAACTTGAAAGTGACAAATTAATACTATTAAATACAATATAATCAAATTTTAGATTCTATTTAATGATTAATATTGATATGCATAGATAGAATTTGCTCGTTATCCATTAACATGTGTATATATATATATATATATATTTATTTATTTATTTTATAAATATTTTGGTTTAATTTTATATTTTTGAAAATGTATCAGTTAAATAACATTTAATTTGGATTTATATATTAATAAAAAAAGGTGAAAAGAAAATTGAATGCTTTTTCATCATGACTTTCTCCACCATCCATACCCCACTCCTCCAAATTTAAATTTCACAAATTTTCAAACCATTTGAACAAGCATTAATAAAATAATAAAATAGCTAAATAGTTTAATATCAACTTCACTAAAAGAAATTTATGGATGACATAGACTAATATCTAAACAAATGGTTCATAATAAATATTATTCACATGTAATAATAAAAGTAATATATAGGGAATTTGCATACACAATGCTTTAAGAATCAAATGTTACAAAAATAGTAAAGAATGTTATTCTATGTAGAGAGAAAACAATGAATCGATATAATTATTATAGACTCCTAATGTTGGTAGATCTTTATTTATTTCTTAGGTTGATTTGATTTATTGGCAATATATTTTTTTTTTCTTCTTTTGGACAAAATATCAACCATTTTTGTTTTTAACGTCTCAATTTTGAAGTTTTTGTCAATTCGGCCGTTAATTTATAAAAGTATCTAATAGATCTAAGAATTTTTAACTTTATTTTCAATAGATTCTTGATGTCAAGCTTTGCCTAATAAAAGTTTTGGTATTTAATAACTTTTAAAAATTTCAGTTTTTTAAAAATTAATTTTGTAAACATTACTTTTATATTTATTGATTTCTTAGTTTGCTATCTACTTTGTAAGAATGCTATAAAGATCCCGCCTTTGGACAAAAAAAAAAAAAAAAAAAAGATAAGTTTTTATTATTGAAATTTAGCTAAGATTTGGATTTAGTGTTTAAATAAAAATGTGAAAGATCATGATTAAGCAATATGCATAATTTTAAAAAATTTAAAATGAAACAATTATGATATAAGAATAGTTTAGGCATGAAATTATTAATTAAATTTAGAAAAATTCCAATTTAGACTACAAGTGTATCAATTAGACCTTTATATAAATGTACCGATTTAAAATTTTCAAGTTCAATTCATGTGAAATTCATGTGAAAGTTGGTTTAAATTAATACCTATTAGTTCAAAGTTTAGCATAAATTTTTAAATTATACAACTATTAGAACTCTCAAAAGTGATAGAACCCTAGAATAAAAAATGATTTTATATCATTAAAGTAAAAAGTGTTTCAAGTGTTAAAAAATTTAGTCCATGTTTGGTATTGCTGTGAGAATATGTTATGTAATTGCATACCTTCGGTAGTAAAATTGTGGGGGATATGGAACTTCTTTATCCTAATAAAAAAAATTGTAACAAATAGGTTTCGTTTCTGTGGAACAATTTGTATATCTAGCACTGCTTCTCTACATGAATAAATAAAGTATAGAATTTAACAGAACCGATTTCCTTTCGTCCAGCAAATAGAAAGAAACACAAAAAAAAAAAGGAAAAAAAAATAAAACAAAGATTATAAGATGAAGTAACGGCCAAAATCTGTGAAAACTTTAGAATCTGAAAAAAGATCCCACAATGGAGGTAACATTCAGTAAGCTTTACCTAACCACTAGCCAAGAGGGGAGCATTTAACTAAAACGGAGGGATAAAACTGAACCAAAGTGTTCTCTTCCTCCCTCCCCAGCAAAAAATAAAAGAAAAGAAAAGAAAAAGAGACCAAATCTGCTACTCGCATTTGATCGACCGATAGATGTGACGAACGAAGAACAGGGCTGCACGGAAGCCTACAGTTCCAAGCATCAGAAAGAAGCCATAGCAGATGCAAGCCATGTACCCAAAAAAGAATGAAGTTTGCATGAAGCCCGACATATCCGAGCGTGCATAATAATAGTACAGGCAGTAACCATAGATGAACAGACCAGTCGAGCCACCACATAGAAAAGATCTGAAATGATATTAGGTATTCGATTCAGGTAAGATACGTAGGGTGAATCATTAAGATCTTCAAGTCTATGATAAGAGAATGGCAGAAAAAGAAATAGATGAAAATGGCTTAAAAAGAAACAGACTGAATAATATTTTACAAAACTATGTGGCCAAATGATGTATTGTCTACTTAAGTGTACGTGTGAATGAGAAGAAAATGTGAACCAGTGAATGAGTGCAAGAAATAACATTAGGGAGATGAGAGGAGGTGTCCAAGTAAGAAAATTTGTGTACCTCCACCACCATTCATGATCTTCAGCAGTTAGCTGAAAGTAAGTCAAAGCCACGGTAATGAAGGCAGTAACTATCAGAAGGATGATGAAGACTATAAATAGAATACTGTAAATTGTGTATATTTTGTGACCCCAGACACTAGCAAATATGTAGTAAAGCTCAATGTATATAGCACTGAATGGGAGAAACCCTGCCATTGCCATCTGAGGAACAGTACTTCTATACCAAGGTAACTGCGGAATCTCTCTAGGATACTTTGTGGTGCGACATGGAGCTTGAAATTCAATCCGACTATTTTTTCCTGCTATACCACCCAAAACAAGCAATGGTGATGTTACTAATGTCCATATGAGAACTATCACCACAATTGTGCCAAAGGGGAGTGCAGCAGTTGCGTTGTAAACTATAGCAACAGTGTTAAGGAAGCAGAATGTGGCAAAAAGAGGTCCACAGAAGAGGCAACCCGTCAGCAACAGATTCCTCACCTTCCAAATAAAAGGGAAAAGAAGTTACCAGATCATTCTATAGCAATTTAGTTTTACGCTCGTAAATTACACTTTTGTGAAAAACAGAATTATCTCCACATACCCAGTTTGATCCTTCAAGTTGGCAATAGAACGAAGATGCTGTATATCCTGCAATCCCAGACGTGAGTGCGTATATGACCACCAGGGCAGTAAACAAAGCTCCTCGGTTGTACGGATAAAACACACCAACTAGTGCCAACATAAATATGAAAACTGTACTGAAAAATGAAAATAATAGGAGAAGATATGAGTCTCACACTCATAGGTGTAATGTAACATGAAGTTTAAACGAATGAGGATAAGCTTCTTACAGAGTAAACAACTGGGTGCCAGAACCAAGGGCCGCCGCAAACAATGACTTGTACTTAGGGAATCGAAAGACATCACCATGGATGTATTTCCAGCCCGTCTCTTCTTGATCATCAGCTGCTTCCTCGTCTTGTGCATACCTGAAGTTACGGAATTTAAGCAACGGATTAGCAAATTTTGGAAGGTTGAAAATATTTACTTGATAGACTAACTCATAAATCTTACTTCATAAAGTCATTCTTCAAGACACGCATCAGAATAGTGGCAAGAAAACCGGTCAAAAGAAGGACCGTTACACAAGAGTTAATAATTGAAAACCAATGAATTTCCAAGTGATGTGGTAATGAAGAAGACTGGGAGTACTTATCCATCCTCTTCTCAAAGGGAGTATCTGTTTCCCTCCACTTCACAGTATACATGAACTCAACATCAACATCCTTGTCCTCAGTCAGATCCACCACAGAATGAGGATCCATTCGAGCACTAATTTCAATCACACGATCTCTATTGTAGGAAATATCAAATTGGATGTGCTTGAACAGGAAATATTTATATTCACTTGGATCATCCCTGCCTTCCCTATCAACCTTTCCAATAAAACCCCAGATAGGCAAATCATCATAATACATCTGAAAGTAATAATCTTTCTTCACTGCAGCTCGAAACTGAGCAACTTCCTTCTTTGATAACTTGCTTTTACAAGCAACTTCAGTATCTTTCTCTCTTTTAAAGTCAAGCTTGTAGGGAGCACTAACAAGGCGGTCTCCATTCAACACCTCACCAAGAGCTTCCTTTTTCTCTTTTACATCACCTGACATTATCATATGATATTTATGAACTGAATCTAAACAAATATTAACAAGTGCGGCAATCATACACACACCGTTTAAAATGAGACTGAGATAGAAGGAAGTTATTCATTAGTAATGACAAAGTTTTCTTCAATCAAATTATAACGATTTCTATGTCAAGAACAAAGAAGATGGGCAAACCAAATGCTTAAAAAGATATCTATGAAGTAAGTTTTCTTTGTCATTTTCCTGGAAAATGATGTGATAGAAAAGTTCAATAAAATAAACATTAAGAGAAAGCAACTGGAACATTAGGCAGACGCAATGGATCAAGATTGGAGAATGTAATCACACAAGGAGAGGAGAAAACCTGGTGAGCAGAAAGGCAGATCAAAGTAGCGGTAGGTTTCACTGGAATGACACAGAAAAACCAAGATCAGCGAAATTAACACAAAAAACACAAACAACCCGACAAAATTTGGCTTAAATAATTATAAATTCCAACAGGATAATAATAACAACCACAACAATAATTATAATAAACAACCAATCTAATCTAATCTAATGAAAACATTCCAAACCGAATCATCAACCGCCAATGGCCGCATTTCATTTTCCCAAATCCAAATTATTTCAGGTGCTACATTAAAGACACCCATTTCAATTCAACAAAAACGAAAAAAAAACTTTGAAATACAGGCCATGATGCAATCAAAATCAAATGAAACCACATGAACGAATGCGCAGCAAGAATAAAAAGATGGGTTACAGAAATTAGAAATCGTCAGATTCAATTACGGATCCAAATTAGAAGAAAATAAAAAAGAATTACCTGGGATTGTGAAATGGGCCGACCTTATTAGCGTAAAGAGGAACAGAGTCGCCTTCGCTGTAGCGGTGATTGGAGGCATCTGGTGCGACCTGAATGGCACAGATTGCGATCCAGAAAAGGGTGAAGATCAGAGAGTTCTTCATGCTCCAATCAGGAAATCTCCGGCAAGAGAGAGGGAACATGAACCTCGAGTGAATGAAGGAATTGGGATAAATAGAGAGAAAAGAAATGGGAAGGAAGAGAATGAAGAGAAGGGTTCTCAATGTTTCTTATTTCCACCGTCTGGTTTGTGTTTCGGTTTGAAGGGGAAGAGTGAGAGAGATTGTGTGTTGGGACCCACAGAAAATCGATAGAAAGCCAAGTCGGACGCCCACGTGGCATCTTTTAAAGGTATAATTGGAAAACTTTTGTCCGTCACGTTCCCTTCCAATTTGGATTTTTTTAAAAGGCGTCGTAATAAATGTAGAGTTTGGAAGTTGAATCTGGAACCTTTATCCACATACAGGTTAAGCTCATGTTAGTTTTTTTTTATTTAAGTATATATTTCAAATTTGTCTCAATTGGAGTTAATGTTTTGGGAATTCTCGATTATACCTATGAAATTATTTGAACAAAGGGGTGGGTACCAATTAATGTTATATATTATTACTATTATTATTATTATTATTATTATTATTATTATTATTATTATTATTA
>JACWES010000013.1:2738814-2771875 GCA_025688845.1 Cucumis hystrix
TTATTATTATTATTATTATTATTATTATTATTATTATTATTATTATTTGTGTTGGATTTCTCTTTTCTTTTATAGTTTTGTTCGAGTAAGATGTGTTGTTGGCTATTGCACATCATCTACAACCATGGTCAATCTCTTTTGCAATCAATATATTGACTCTATATAATTATCTTATATTGTTTCCTTGTAAACATAACTTATCATGGTTGATTTAAAAAGTTATTCAATCTCAGGTTGAGTTGAGATATAGTTTTAAATATATGTTCGTTGGATTTCTATGATTATGTTTGACATGGTATAATTGTTTTGTTTTAGTTTATATATTTAGAATATTTATATAAATTTAGAACTTTATCCAAAAAAGAGCATTAATAGACTGATATTATTGATAGAGTTTGATTTTTTTTTTTAATTTTAGTTCATTTTGCTTCTTTTTTTTTTGAAAAGCCAATTTTTTTAAGTAAATAGATTTTTTTTTTGTGGTTATTATATTCATTTGAAAATTTTCCTTTTTATTTTATAATGCTATGTTTTTCTTAGAAAATAGACTATGAATTGCATTTTGATTTGTTGTTTTTTTTTAAGTAAAGTGTATTTTTTGCAAGTTTTGAGAAATGAGGTTTAGAGTTTACTTTTAAATCATGCAATTGTAAATTTTGCACAAGCGACATTTTTGGTTAAGTTGGTCAAAATTATATTTAATGATAACCATCTTCTTCTTAAATTTAAATTTTATTTTAAATTTGAGTGTACTTACAACAAATTTGAAAAGGGAAAAAATAAAATAAAAATAGTAAAAGTTATTATAAACCCCTAAATTCATCGTACAGTGAAAAAAAAAAACATTCAAACAATCAGTCTCCTCTCTATCATTTTGTTGGTATCTAAATTCCTTGAATTTTGAAAATTTTCTTGAACCTCAAAAGCAAAGTTTTTCTCCACCCTCGGTGAATTTGTTGCATGTATAGAAAAAAACTATGAAAAGTATATATGAGAGGACATACTTTGTTCAAAAGATAGAGATAATAAGTTAGAGATACTTTAAGGTTGTTTGAGAAGGAAAATAAACATTGGGACTTGGGAACAGAGGTGTTGCTAACCCACTTTTTACTTAGAAAAGTACATACAACCAAATTTCTACCCCAACAGATGAAGAAGAAGGCAAAAAAAAGTTTAACACATTGAAAATGGAAAAAAAAAAAAAAAAACAAAGAAAAGAAAAGAGTGGAGGAGATAGGTGATGGAAAATGGAAGGTTGCAGTTAGTTTTTTATAGAGAAAATTTAGACAACTGGGAGACTGATGTACAATTTCAATATTTCTATTTATTAAAAAAAGACGTTTTTTAAAGATTAATTTTCATAAATGTAATAAAAATACCAAAATATTTACGTTCAGGGTAACAAAAATGAAAAATCCATGAAGGTGGTAGAATATTTTCATACAATCGATATTTGGACACTTGCAAAAATGACAAAACAAATTATAATAATTAAGGGTAAAGCACACATTTTATTATTTCCAAAAATGACAAAAAATAAAGCTAAGTCCACACATATAAAAACATGGATTTGATTATTATTGTTATATTTGCAAAATCACAAACCTTAAAGACATTTTTGCAAAATAGCTAAACTAATTTGCCACCCAATACAATTTTCGTTCGATATTTGCCCCTGATATTTCAGACAATTCGTCACTTCCCTTTCTTCTTCTTGTTTGTTATTTATTCATCTTCTCTCCTAGATTTCTTCAGCTTCTCTTCCAAATTTTCTTCTATTTTTATTCATCTTCATTTTCTTTCTTTCTTCCAACTCCTGTTCCAGAATATCAAGATATATTGTTTAAATATCACTTTGATATGATCTAAATGATCACTTACCTAGTCAACACGATCGTTTAGCATGCAGATTTGAAGTTATTTTCTTATCGTTTAAAAAGAACTATACAAGCATGTGGATATAATCTAAATGATCGATTACCATAGTCAATACGATCGTTTGATCGTTTAGATTTGAAGTCATTTTTCCATCGTTTAAAAAAAATTACAAAATTGTGTGAAATTATTGTTCAATTTAAACTTCAATAATTTCAAGTAACTAAAAATTTAATAATTTCATACGATTGATTTCAAAATATATTTTTTAAAAAATATTCAAAATGTGTATTTCCTTATGAAATTAGTTTATAATGTTTAATAGTCTTTTATAGTAATTTGACTTAAGTATAAACATTGTTAGTATATGACAAATCAAACATAGTTTTGCATGTAAATATTTATAAAGAGATTGAACCAAACATGTAACTTTTTTAGATTTTAAACTCATTTTAGAAAAAATATTTTTCAAAAAATATATTCTTAAAAAAAAATTCGTAAAGAATCTAAAAACACCCTAAATTTAGTTTATAAAATTTAAATTTAAAATGATTGATATTATTTTAGCATTTATTATAAATACTATTAAAACGTGTAGATGCTCATTAGTGTGCATAGTCACATGTGATCAAGCAAATATTATCATTAATGTTCACCATGTGTGAAGCAAACATGGTCTCTTAAGTGGCCACGGAATCCACCTCCTACTTGTCAAGTTGTGATATGGATCAAGAGGTCATAATTGAATCAAATGAAGAAGTTAAAGAGATGCGATGCTTGGAAGTTGAAGAGTTATTTTGGCAACCCAAAAGTCATAATATTAAATGTTTAAGGAATTATGTATTTATATGCTTTTCATTTATTATGGTAGTTGAAAATGCATAGAATTAAATGTTGTGACATTTCATTTCATATTTTAATTAGTATAAATAGGGTTGTAATTTCCACATTTTAAAAAGAAGAGGAATTTGGGATGAATGAAATCTAAAAATTCTAGAATGTAGAATTTTGTTCTTGTGTGTTCTTGTGATAGAATGCACGAATATTTGGAGCATTTAAGTGAGGATTGATCTGTCTTACTTGTGGAGTGCTTCGAAGATCGAGGGTTGATGAGAGATTTAAAACTTTGTCCGATCCTTGGTTTCTTAGATCATCTAAGTAACTTGAATCTAGTCTTTCAGGGGTTGAAATCAAATCGGTTTTGAAGTTGTTGGGGTTGTGTTCTTTGAGTCTTGTTGTTTAACATAGGTTCTTAGATCATATGCCTAGGGGTTTCTTATCAAGTTGCCTATAAATAGAGGGCTTTGGTGGATTTGTAAAGATATATCAAGAGTGGAGGAATTTCCAAAGAAATGGGAGAAAGTGGAGAAATATGAGATTTGGTTTTTCATAATTATTTTCTTTTTTCTAAATTTCTTATTTATTTATTTATTTATTTTGTTTTGTTTTGTTTTATTATTCAAATATTATATTTCCTCAGTTTTCATATTCCAATTGTACCCCATTTTCACAACACGTTATCAACACAAAGCTTCGGTCGCCTCCTCTGTCGAAGGTAGATCCTAACAATATGACGGTTTTTTTCCTACTTGTTATAATAAATACTATTTTGCATATTTAATCTATATTAAATTTCTAATATAATTATAATATTTTATTATAGCATTACTATGATAAATCTTACTAAATTAGAATTTACGGCTTTTCACAATAATGGTAGCAATTATTTATCATGGGTTCTTGATGCTGAAATGCATCTAGATGCCATAAATCTTGAAAATGCAATTAAAGAAGGAAATGCAACGACCAGTCAAGAGAAAGCTAAAGCCATGATTTTCCTTCGTCATCACATTCATGAGGATTTAAAGTCAGAATATTTAATGGTGAAAGATCCTCATACGTTGTGGAATAAATTGAAAGAAAGGTATGATCATTTAAAACCAGTTCATCTTCCTCAAGCTCTTTATGATTGGATACATTTGAGGCTACAAGATTTTAAATCAACAAGTTTTCTTTCAATTCTCAATTATTCAGAATTAGTTCAAAACTGTTGTTATGTAGAGAGAAAATTACTGATATAGACCTTTTGGAAAAGACATTTTCTACTTTTATATCTCGAATATGCTCCTACCGCAACAATATCGAGAGAGAGGTTTTACAAAATATTGTGAACTCATCTCATGTTTTCTTGTTGCCAAACAAAATAATGAGTTGTTGATGAAAAATCACGAATCCCGACTAACTAGAACAACACCATTCTTCTTAAGCGAATGTTGTGAATTTTAATCGTGGACGAGGTCGTGGTCGAAGAAGACACCGTGGAAGAGGAAGAAATAATTATTATTTTCGTGGTGATCGTTCTTATAATCCAAATTTCAAAAGAACCACAGGGAACGATGATCATAAAGGGAAAGCTCCACAAAAATCAAACAATGATGAAGAAATATGTTACCGATGTGGAATGACTAGACATTGGTCACGTGTTTGCCGTACATTGAAACACTTAGTTGACCTATATCAAGCTTCCCTAGAAAAGAAAAAAAGGAAAAAATGTAGAAGTCAATTGTGCCTATCAAGATAATGATATATTTGATCCATCTAACATGACTAATTTGGATGTGGCAGATTTCTTTGAAGCTCCTGAAGAGAAAATCGACACAATTGGTGGAACATCAAATATTTCTTTTGACTTTGAAAATATCTAGAATAATATTATTGTTTTGTTATCTTTCTTCATATTTTGTTTTTATTAATATACAAGTATATCTTACTTATTGTAATTATTTTCTTTTAAAAGAAGATTTATGTCTGGTAGACAGGTTAACCACACACACAATACTTACAGATAAAAAATAGTTTTCCACACTGACAATGATGGAAGCAAAGGTCAATACAATATCAGGTTCTGCAAACCTGATTGAAGGGATTGCAAAAGCAAATATTATTTTGCCTAGGGGAACAAAATTGGCAATTGATAATGCATTGTTGTTTAGTCAATCAAAGAGAAATCTATTAAGTTTTATGGGTTGTTTGGCCCATGGGTTTGGAATTAGGGGGGTTCGACATTTGAAGCCAAACCCATGTTTGTCCACTTGGAAGAAAATTCTTGGGATTAAGATTCCAAACCCAAAGGTTTGGAATATATATATATATTTTAATTATTGAATGTCACATGTTCTAGAAAATTTTTCACTTCAACATCTTATTAATGATCGTTGGCAACAATTATTAGCCAACTTCACAATCAACTACGATGATCGATTGACGACGGTCACAACAACCGATTGTCTTAATCGTCAACTCTAGATAATCTTGAACATTGACTCTAGATCGTCTTGACCGTCTATTATCAATCTTCTTGATCGTCAGTGACCAATTATCTTGATTGCTTGTGACCTACAACTTTGGACATTACTGTCGTGAGATGAACATCTTGATCGACGACAACTAATTGTTATCGTTAATAATCAATCTCATGCCTATAAGAGATCATAGTGATGGCCAATGATCAATAGCCATAACCCTTGACGATTGATTGTCATGATGGTCGATGACCAACCAATCGTCTTAAAATTGGCGATCGTTGACCGTCTTCACCATTGATCAATGATTTTCTTCACAAAGCTTCCTACACTCTTTCCCATGGGATAGCCCATGGATTTTTTTTTTTTCTAATTCAATCTAGAAAATTCGTCAACCAACTCCAAACATCACCCCTAGTGAACATTGTCAGTCGACCACTAAGTGTCATTTCTAACAACTTCGTCGACGAACTTTCAACCACCAACTTTTGCAACTGTCGTAAACCTTGAAAAATTAATAAAAATGAATTTTTTAAAAACATTTTTTCTGAGTCATCCCAAATACGCCTTTGGTTTAATCACAATAATATTTTTTTAAAAATACACATGTTTTCATTCATCTATTTTCTTTTATTCTTGAGTTTTTTTTTTTTTTTTTTGGAAGAAAATTGGAGTTTTTTTTATAACTATTATTATTAGATCATCTTTTTTAATTATCTCTTTTCTCTTCTTTATTTGAAATTAATGTTTCCTTCGTTTTAGGAGATTTTGTTTATTTTGTTATATTTTTCCAAGTTGAAAATTGATTACCTATCTATTGCGATCTCGAGTGTAAATCAAATATTAATATATTGGTAATATAGTGGAAATTGTAATTATATATCACATATATACCGTGGTTTATTTTTAGTTTAAATAACATTTTTCATTTTTTTTCGTTAGTAAATTTAACTAGAAGACTTAATACTTAATTAGATTGACTTAAGAAAAAAGTATCTCATTTTTATTTAGACCCTTTTTGATAAAAGTGGCTTAAAATACATTGCATCTGTGTCATGAGAAGACAACCATAAGTATGGCTAAATGTAACTCTACTTGACTTTCACTTTTGCATAACCCATTATGCTTATTTTGAAACCTAATAGACCACTTTTAATTAGAGGTACAAAATATATATATATATAAAAAATCAATTAAAAATTTGATACAAAATAAATTTAGCACGTACAATTAATTAAAAAAAGCTAAACAAATTAGCTAAACCTAGTAATTCAAAATCAACACTCCAAATACAGGCATCAGAAATCCAGATTTCCAAATCCTCCACTCCAAACACAGAAATTTATAATTCCCAGGCATTAGAACCCTATCAAATAAGCCCACAGGAATTTAATTCCCAAACATTTGATTCCAAACCTGCGTGCCAAACGCCCCCTTAAAAATATCCGTTGCAATCATTATCATATTGAGACTGATAGAAAGAATGGAATATAATATCTTTTCACCCAGCACAAAACACTTCTTAAGTCTACTTCCTTGTTTTAAATTTGTTTAAAACTAACTCTTTCAAACTCTTTGAAAAAATCTAAATTACCAAATGTTTGAGCCTTACAATTCTCTCCCTCTTAAGAAATTTCGTCCTCGAAATTTTAAATCCCAACAAAAAAACATTCTACTTAGCTTTTAACAACATATTTAAAATAAACAACTTACCAGTAACGTCGTCTACTGTCTCCTCTTCTTCCTGTTGACCTAATGCGTACATCGTTCCTTGTTGTCGTGGTCTGCCTACAACTCCTTTTTGCTTAACATCATTCATTCCTTCTCAAGTGGTTTCCACATTTGATTGATTACTCGTCACAGACTGAACTTGGGAATCCAGTTGCACATTAAACTTCAATTAAGGGCAACTCCTTCTAAGATGTTTGGGTTGCTTGCATTGATACAAATACCTGCTCCAGACAGTCATTGTCCTCAGTGGTACCTTCCACGGTTATTGCACAAAGGTTTCTTCGTCGTGCTAGCTACAGATTCTTGTCCTGACTGTGAAACTAAAGGGATAAAAGCCCTATGACAGCGGAAGAATTTAAAGAACCATTACTGAAATTAATTTAGGAATCTTAAAATACCAATACATTGGCAAAATTTT
Organism: Cucumis hystrix; assembly: GCA_025688845.1. NCBI lineage: Eukaryota > Viridiplantae > Streptophyta > Magnoliopsida > Cucurbitales > Cucurbitaceae > Cucumis > Cucumis hystrix. The sequence goes on from JACWES010000013.1 coordinate 2,746,141, forward strand.
AGAATCAAAATTCTAAATAAACACTAAGCATGCTTTTAAATTAAAAGATACAAAGAACTTACTTTCGATGACGTCTCTGAATCTACAAATCACCGAATTGGAGACACCACCCGTCGGAAACCTTCATATCCTCTGGGATGAGATTGGTTTGTGGGAACCAATTGGGATGGAAAAAGGTTTAGAGATATTTGAGAGAAACTCTTTTTCTTTTTGCAGAGAGAAAAGTCTTGACTTTTTTCTTTTTGATGAATTTAGTTAAAGTAAACTGTTTTCTTCTAGATATTTATAACTCTATTTCCTTCTTGGAATAGAAAAATGAGCAGGAGAGAATCATGAGATTCTATTATCAAATATACTAATTAATTAACAATTAATCAATTAGTTAATAATTAATTAAATCATATTTAATTAATATTCCATTCAAATCTTATTTGAATAAATATCTCTCCAATATCTAATAGATTTATATTAATATAATTAGTTAAATCATATTTAATTAATATTTCATTCAAATAGATTTGAATGAATATCTCTGCAATATAATTTTATAAATTTAATTAAATCAAATTTAATTAAATAAAACTAAATTATTAATTAATTCTCCAATTAATTAATAGTTAAGTTAAATATCTTATATTTAACTTAACTTAAATTTGAATCATATTCAAATATAAGTTTCTCTCATAATCAATAATTTTAATATGAATCCAATTCACATTAAATTAATATTTGAACTCATTCAAATATTTTATATCCAAAATTAAATTTATATAATAAAGTTTAACAAAGTTTATATTATAATGTATCACTATACATTAAACTAATTCCCAAAGTAAATTTGAACATTTCAAATTACAACCAATATAAATAAATCTCATTGCCCTTTACGAGCTAGGAAGGGGACTTAATGGACTTATAGATCAGAAGCTACAACGATTTAAGATTAATTGGCTAAACTCATTAACCACATTAATCAATATTCGTTAACTGTGTGTACACTCTACTAAAGACTCACAGCTGAACTCTTCTCACTGTAGATATATTTCTGTGTCCATGGATATAGACCAATAAACAGTAAGTTAGTTCTTCACGAGTGTTCGTAACACCAGTTGGGTCAATTTACCGTTTTACCCCTGGGTCACCTCTAATCCTTAAATACCAGTGCTCCTCCAATGAACAACTTGTTTATGGTCCTACCAATAAACAGAAACCCCTCTCGTGCCATAGAGAAGGTAGAGCCCTTTGTTCAAGACCTGGAGACACCATTTAAGGGAACACTCATCTACTTACCCTAAAGTAGGGAAAGAGTGAATTTCATCTTGTGTAATTATGTTTCCAGCTCCCCACTCGGTCTTGTCCCCAAAATGATAAGCTTATTGAGTCGGCGATCTGGCCACTCTCACCCGTACAAATCAAAGGACAATCCCTCGAGAACAAGAGTTCATAACACACTCAGGATTAAGACTAAGTTACCTAGGTCATCCTAGTGAAATAGAAATCTAACTAGTTAACGGAGTTAGATCTAGTGGTTATTACTATTTCGCGGTCCGGTTTTATGCAAACTCATTGCATAGGATACCCTCACTAGCATGTCAACTACATGTCAATCAAATGAAGAAGTTGAAGAGATGTGATGCGATGCGATGCTTGGAAGTTGAAGAGTTATTTTGGCAACTCAAAAGTCATAATATTAAATGTTTAAGGAATTATGTATTTATGTGATTTTCATTTAGTATGGTAGTTGAAAAGGCATAGAATTAAATGTTGTGACCTTTCATTTCATATTTTAATTAGTATAAATAGGGTTGTAATTTCCACATTTTAAAATAAAAGAAGAGGAATTTGGATGAATGAAATATGAAAATTCTAGAATGTTGTATTTTGGTCTTGTGTATTCTTGTGATAGAATGCACGAATATTTGGAGCATTCAAGTGAGGATTGATCTGTCTTGCTTGTGGAGTGCTTTGAAGATCGAGGGTTGATGGGGGTTTTAAAACTTTATCCGATCCTTGGTTTCTTAGATTATCTAAGTAACTTGAATCTAGCCTTTCTTAGGGGTTGAAATCAAATCGGTTTCGGAGTTGTTGGGATTGTGTTCTTTGAGTCTTGTCGTTTAACATGGTTCTTAGATTATATGCCCAGGGGTTTCTTATCAACTTGCTTGATGACTGAGAACATCAGACAAAGGATTTCGCTCAACCTCTCTCTGAACTCTATCCATGGATTCTTTAGCAGTCCGAACCTCCTCACTAAGGCTCCGAATGTGCTGACCAAAATGTCTTCGGAGGACAGGTATGAGATTATGTAAATTTCTCACGAAACTTACAATCGGAGAAATCCATGCATGTCAAACCCAAACCGATGCGACAACATCCATAAAAGAACCTTTCTCAATCCAGTGGTTGAAGAAAAGAAAAGAAACTACCAGCCGTCTCTGCTGAATGCTGGGATAGACTAGAATAGGTGAATGATCTGAAATGCCATAGGGTAAAACAAGACCTTCATCATTAACTAGAATACGATCGAGCCTTCTCATCAAACCAGGCCCATGAACCTTACTAGTCCAAGTGAACCAGTTGCCTTGTACCGATGGTTCAGCTAGGTCAGCCTCGCGAATAGCTATGTTGAACTCCTCCATATCACCAGTAACAGGAGACCCACCAAAAGCTTCAGAATGAAGCCTAATGGCATTAAAATCACCCATTACAATACCCAGCCCCGTCCAACCAGACGATATCTCACCCATACGACGCCACAACAAACGTCTTTCAACATTATTATTAGAGGCATAAACACATAGTACCTCTACACAATCCCTAGAGAGCATATCAGTTAACGACCAAGAGACAAATTGATATTCCACCTCGCGAGGAGTAAAAACGAAGCGCTCTGCTTCCACATTACCCACATTCGGCCAATCCCACTACTACTGTAATTACCTGTAAAACCCCACGAATCTCCAAACCTAGTGGAGATAGAACAGAAATTTTCTTCCTGAACTCTAGTTTCCAAAAGACAACAGAAACCCACTGAAGACACTCCAAGAAAATCAAGCACCGCTCTACACTTTACAGGATTATTTAGACCCTTCACATTCTAGGAACACAACCTAACCATCAGAAGTAATAGGAGTCTATGCTCCCGTAGGATTACCATCTGGGGGCATACCCCTAAGAACTATAGCGGTATCATCCACTTGTAAGGGAGGTGGGGAGCCATCCACTACAGATAAGGCCTACTTGTATCCTTCACCTAAATCCATAAGGCTGCTAAAAGAGTTAGGCATAGTCACATCCACACTTTGACCTTTATCTCCAACAGAGACCAACTCCCTTTTCTTCCTAGTGACAAGAGTAAATTCATCCTGATTACCTACCTCCTTTTCCTTAATAGGCCTAATGGGGGAGCTATTAATCTCACCTTCCCCAAACAATTTAAAGGACTCCAACACCACATCTCCACAAGCCACAATAGTCAGTTCCTCCTATTTGTTAAAAATCACCTTGCCCACATCCTCCTCTCTAGGAACTCTGTTTTCCACCATCTTAGGACACTTTCCACTAGAATGCCCAAAAGGCCGGCACAAATTACACTTTCGAGGCTTCCACTCATAATTCTCTGTCACAACGAAATCCTCTCCCCTAATGTTAACTATGATTTCAGCAGGCATAGGAGAGTCCACATTTAGTTCAACACATACTCGAGCATATGACAATCTTCGTCTTTCCTTAGTAGCAAGATCTAAGGATAGAGGTTTGCCTATAACACTAGCAACAACAGCCAATCCGGCATCTGTCCATAACTCCATTGGAATCCTACCTAGTTTGATCCATATAGGAACATAATAAAAAACAAAGGATTCAAGGACAATACCAGTATTCCATTTACGAAGGAGCATAGGTTTGTCCCTAAGATGCCACGGTCCACGGGAAAGGATCCATTCAACAGATTTTGGGCGTCTGAATTGAAAGCAAATGAGTCCATTCTCAAGAATCGTGATCGTTGGCATTTCGATTTTACTCCAGGTTTTCTTTATAAGCCGATATATGACAGCATAAGTCAATTTTGCATCAAATAGTTGTGCCACTAAGGAATTTTCCCACACTCGAACTCCTTGAGCAATAATCTCCTTGGGAGGAACAAGAACAAATTTGTCCCCCACGAATGTAGAAGGAGTATAAAGAAGTGAATTTCCACTGGATGTGCCAAAAAGAGACGCCCATGAAGACTTTGAACCACTAATATCTAACGGCGACAAATTCTTTTGTTTACTTGAAGCAACCTGACTTTCTAAACTACCCACCAAACCAGAGGGAATTTCATCATTTTTTTCCAAGCAACTGCCCATCTAATTTATAAAATCCCGACCCACCATGTTGATTTAAGTTTCTAGATTCCTTAAGCCCATCATCACAAGGCCCATTAACCTTTGAACAAACCGGCCCAACTACAACAGATTTTGGAGCTCCAATGTCAATTTCACGATTTTGTACAGAAATTCCTAAGACGCGGTTCACCAGCACCGGTTTACCTGCTCGATCACACAGCCCAGACCGGTTTGACATTGATGAAGATTTTAGGTCACCTCTTGCGGCTGCCGTTCTTCGATCTTTGATAGCCACGTCGTGCACTCGTTTAAGACGTGTCAAAGCTCGTTGCTTCACCATCGAAGCTTCACTAGACTCTATCTTCTTCATTATCTCACCATTGATCAAGGATTTGGGTTAATTGAGTGTTAAAAACCTCACTAGCTTTGAAGGCTATTTCAGCTCATAACAAATCGGTGAAACAAATAGCACAATTGCCGGCGAAATCAACTAAATAATTTTGGCATAAAGAAGCTATTTACAATCTATGAGTTTTAGGACATAAATCCCAAAAGTAATTTGAAATGTTTAAATTTACTTTGGAAATTAGTATAATGTATGGTGATACATTATAATATAAATTTTATATTTTAATCAAACTTTATAATATAAATTTAATTAATTTTGGATATGATTCAAAATTAATTTATGAGAGAAAATATTTGAATGAATTCAAATATTAATTTAATATGAATTGGATTCATATTAAAATTATTGGTTATGAGAGAAATTTATATTTGAATATGATTCAAATTTAATTTAAGTTAAATATAAGATATTTAATTCAGCTATTAATTAATTAGACAATTATTTAATAGTTAGTTTAATTTTATTTAATTAAATTAATTTAAAAATATAAGATATTGGAGAGATATTCATTACGTATGATTTAAATGAAATATTAATTAAAAATGATTTAACTAATTAATTAATTAATAGATTTGAAATATCTTTTAATTTAATATTTTATAAATTAATAGAATCTCATGATTCTCTCCTACTCCATCAAGAAAAGGGAGTTATAAATATGCAGAAGAAAAATAATTTTTCTAAATTAAAAAAAAAAAAAAAGCCAATGCTTTTGCTCTCTGCAAAAATAATTTCACTCTAAACTTTTTTTTTCATCCCAATTAGCCCCCACAAATCAATCTCATCCAAGAGGATAGGAAGGTCTCCTACTAGTGGTGTCCCAATTTGGAGATTTTTTATTCAGAGGCATGAAACTACATAAGTTTTGGATTTGCCATCAGGGCATAGGGAAGGGGGTGAGGAAAAAGTTGTGGCGTCTTCTCTGATGTGCTACGATTTACTTCATTTGGCAGGAGCGTAATCATCGTCTTCATGGAGGTCAGGTTCGTGAGGGTTGTGTTCTAGACATTTAATTTTTATTTTGTCTGTGACGCTCTTTGTTATTCTTAGTTGGTTTTTTGTTTTGTGCTTGTCCCCGGGCTGTGGGGTCGCTATCTTTAAGATGTGTTGTTTTTGGATCCTTTTGGATGTTTCAGCCTGTTGCCTGTCTTTTTCTCAATGTGAGCGTTGTTCCGCTCTTGTGCCTTGACCTCAGGCTGTGTGGACCTCCTTGTTGTTGTATAATATTATCATTACCTTTTCAAAAAAAAAAAAAACTACATAAGTTTTACATTCTCTGTATCTTTTAATTTAAAAGCATGCTTAGCCTTTAAGTTATAGTAAGAAAACTAATTTCTGTATTATTTTGCCAATATCATTTCTTAAAAAAAAAAGGTAATGATATTATTATACAACAATAAAGTGGACCTCACAGCCTGAGGTCAAGGCACAAGAGCAGATAACGCTCACACAGACAAGATAAAAATTTAAAAGACCAAAGAAAGGCATCAGTTAGATGAAACGAAAAAAGACCACAAAACAACAAAACCCAAAAACAGAGAAAAAACAACCCCACAGCCCAGGAACAAGCACAAAAAAACAAAAGAAAGCAACTAAAAAAAAACCAAACAAACCAAACCCAAAAAAATAGAGAAAAAACAACCCCACAGCCCGGGGACAAGCAAAGAAAGGGAAAAAAACAAAACGAAAGAAAGCAACTAAATAAGATCATGAGCATTCTCAGACCAAGAAGCAACACGAGCACGGATACATGAACGAATGAGCAGAAACATAACCATAGGCTCACGAGCCTGACCTCCATGAAAATGATGATTACACCACTTCCAGATAAAGTAAATCGTAGCACACCAGAGAACACGCCACAACTGTTTCCTCACCCCCTTCCCAATACCCTGATGACAAATCCAAGACAACTCAACCCCACAATACCCAATCCTATGGAAGAAGACATGATCCTAAGGATCCTAGACCAAATTTCACACCCAAAAAGACAAGAAAAGAACAAATGATTCCGAGACTCACAACTCCCCCCACAATAAATACAAGACAAAGGAATCGACCTATCCCACCAACTTAACCTATCTCTAGTACCCAATCTGTCCCTGATAGCCAACCAAGCACAAAAGGAATGTTTGGTAAAAGCCCTTGGTAGCAAAAGATTTTACAGAATCATTCCTCAGTTTAATTTTGCCAATACATTGATATTTTGGAATTCCAAAATTAAACTGAGGAATGATTCTGTAAAATCTTTGGTGACTATCTCATGGTTCCAGTCTTATATAAACTCTTTACATAGGATGCCCCCACTTCCATGTCTCTACATGAACGATTTAGGATCACATCGTTTGTACTAACTACAAAGTAGGCCGCATCAATAGTATCTCCCGAATAAGGCGCCCAACCTTATCCATATACTATATACCATTTAGGCTATGACTCAAACTTGGTCCACTTTTATGTCTGTACATAAAGTTCAAGTCTACATAATAGCCTCGGAACATTAGTTTATTGGCTTTCAGATTATAGTATGAATAAGACGATTTTATTGAACAGAATTTTGAATACAAACTACGAGTTTTAGGACATAAATTCCAACACCTAGAAGGACCTCTAGCTTTGTAAACTTAAAGCATATTGGACGCTTATCATTTGGTATCAGAGACTTGGTCAACATCCTTTGGCCGACTCTAGAGGTGAAATATCTTTACTTTTTGTCTTTGTTTTTCAATACGAGTTTGTAATCTTGGGTCTTGCTCTCGGATTATAAAAAAAAAAAAAAAAAATCAGAAGGAAAAAGCTTTTATTCAAAGATCCAAGGCACACCAAAAGTTAGTGTCATTATATTGTGTGTTTGTTCAAGTTTGTAGTTGCTGGTCTTAAGGTTGAGTTGCTCTAGTTTAGGTTGTGAAAAGCAAACATTAGGAACAAAAAAAAACACAAAAAGGCAAAACAACACCACAAAACAAAGAAAGAAAACCAAAAAAAAAAAAAAAAAAAACCCCACAGCCTGAGGACAAGCAAAGAAAGAAAAGACGAAAATAAAACAAACTAAATAAGATCATGAACATTCTCACTCCAAGAAGCAACACAGGCACGAATACAAGAACGCATGAGCTGAAATAGAACCATAGGCTCACGAGCCTGACCACTATGGAGACGATGATTACGCTCCTTCTAGATAAAGTAAATCGTAGCACACCAAAGAACATGCCACAACTTCCTCCTCACTCCCTTTCCAATACCCTGATGACAGATCCAAGACAACTCAACCCCCCAATACCCAATCCTATGAGAGGACGCCATAGCCCAAAGGGCCCTAGACCAAATTTCACCCCTAAAAGGACATGAAAAAAACAAATGATCCCGAGACTCACAACTCCCCCCACAAAGAATGCAAGACAAAGGAATCGATCTGTCCCACCTACTTAACCTATCTCTAGTACCCAATCTATCTCTGATGGCCACCCAAGCGCAAAAAGAATGCTTGGGAATATTCTCCCCACCCCATAGTAAACGTGACCAACGAACCCTACCACTGTGAGGTCGAATAGTGTCCCACGCACTAGCAATCGAAAAACCATCCTGGCAACTAGGAATCCAAACCCACCTATCCTCAACATTAGAACATTGACTAACAACCTGAACCCTATCCCAAAGATCAATTAAATCCAAAGAAACAAACTGCCACCTTCAATCCCCATCCGGACCAATAAACTCAGCCAGCCTAGTCTCCCGATGACTCGCCGCATCATAGATCACCCTCTCACCAACCTGCTGAAGGATAGGACCGCCATGTAACCACGGATCCTACTACACTCTGTAACTCCTACCATCAGCCACCTCCATCCTAACATGCTCTTTCAGATTATTCCGCTTACGCAAGATAGCCCAAAGACACCACGATTGACTAACCCCAACATCGATCTCCCACAACGACCTTTCCTTCAAAATATATGCCTCCACCCAAGCAACCCACAGAGAACCCAAATTAACCAGCATCAACCAAAGAATCTTCATCATAGTCGCAATATTCCAAGAAGGCCCATCCCGGATAGCAAGCCCACCTTCCTCAAACAGAAGACAAACCTCAGCCCACGCCACCTTAGTACCTCCTCTACCCTCCTCCTTACCTCTCCAAAGATAAGACCTCATAATTTTATCAACTTCATAATGCACACTCGCAAGAAGCATAAACACACTAGCCCAGTATACCTGAAGACTACAAAGAACAGAACGAACAAGCTGAAGTCTACCTGCAAATGATAAAACTCTAGCAGACCATGAACAAATTCTACTGGTAATTCGCTGAATAAGCGAGGCACAATCAGAAGGATGTAATCGTCCAGAAAGTAAAGGAAGAGGGAGATGTCCAAGGACAAAACCCAAACTCTCAGTTAAACGAGAAGCTTCCTCACTATTAACCCCTGCAACAAAAATAGAACTTTTCTCAAAATTAGCAAATAGACCATAAAGCTCACCAAACTTCCAAAGAGTCTCGTTGATAAAACTAAAAAAGGACTCATCAGCTGCACAAAATATCATAAGATCATCCGCAAAGGTTAGATGAGTTAAACTAGCCTTCTCACAAAGCTGGTGAAACTGAAAACTCTGTGGAGGACGATTCAACATACGAGAGAGCACCTCCATGATAATCACAAATAAGAAAGGAGATAAAGGATCACCTTGTCACAAACCTTTCTTGCCATGAAAAAACCCCTCCAAAGAGCCATTAATCATAATGTGTTGGTTTTTGTTTTTGCGCTTGTCCCCTGGCTGTGGGGTTTTATCGCTTTCTTTAGGATGTGTTGTTTTTTGGATCTGTTTGGATGTTTTCGGCCTGTTGCCGGTCTTTTGGTTTTTATTTATATTCTCCGTGTGAGCGTTTTCGCTCTTGTGCCTTGACCTCAGGCTGTGAGGTCCTTGTTCTTGTATAATATTATCATTACCTTTTCAAAAAAAAATCATAATGGAGAAACATCGGGGAGGTAACACAAGCTCTAATCCAACTCACAAACCTCAAGGGAGTGCCAATAGCCGTCAACAAGCCAAAAAGAAAATTCCAATTAATAGAGTCATAAGCTTTTTGAAGATCCACTTTCATAGTACATCGAGGCTTACCAGAGTTTTTATGATAACCCCCAACAAGCTCCTGACAAAGAAGAATATTATCAATAATACTCCTCCCAATAAAAAAAAAACCTTTTGGGTTTTTTTTTTTTGTGTGTTTTTGGGAATTTTAAGTGAGATTTTGATAACTTTATGATAAAAGGGATTTAAAATGAATTATTTCCCATTATTTCAGGTCAAGAAGAAATTTGGACAAGTTTACAAGCTGAGGATTTAAGCTACCATCAGTGAGTGACAAAATGAGTTTAAACTTGATTTCTAAATATGATTTATTATCAAATGTTTTAAGCATGCTTTGATGTGTGAATATTTAAGTATACTGATTTAGAAAGTGCTTCCAAAGCGCTAGTTTAGAAGTATCTGACAAGCATGCATTTTTTAGGTATTTACTCTTGAGATTTACAAACCAAGTATGTTTATGATAAATAATTATGTCACACCCCAACCTGAGCACCTGTTTGCTCAGCCCTAGATGTGGTCTGATGTTAGTTGAAGTCATTCACCTTCAGAACAACTCCAATTGACCTTTGACTTGAAAACGTAAACATTTAACAGTGAAATTCTTTAAACTTGAAGTACTTTGAAACTGTAGTGTAACTCATCTAAAATGCCTTTAATAAATATATATAACAAAAAAATATAAACTTTAAAAATAATACAGTATTACGTTTAACAAATCTATTTGTTTCATGATTGAAAGTTAGATTGGTCTAGCAGTACCTGGAAAGAGGGGAAAACATTTTGAAAGAGTAGGTCGAAAGACTTAGTGAGCAACGATTTTAGAAAAAGTTTTCATAAATAGTTTAGTATAAAACTTAAGCTTAAATACATTTATTAGTAATTAGTCATTTTATAACATGGAACTTGAATCATTTGCACAGCTTTTTGAAGACAACGTTCTATAGCCATGTGTAGTATTTACTACTTCATTCGAAGACGGAACAATCGTTGGAAAGCTATCCCCTCCTCTAAGGCATAAAAATATACCGTTCCTGATGGCCCATAGACTATAGGTTCATCAACCCTACCATGAGTATGGAGATAACCAAAAGTATACAATAGGTCTCATGAAATATTTGGGCATGGAGAAAACATTTGAAAACATATAAATATTTTCCTTGGCCTTGATTATGAAATCATTCAAAAATGTTATAACTTGAATATCAGTTCATAAACATTTATCATAAATCATAACTTGAAAATCATGCTTTATAAATCATTTCACAAGCTATTGCTTGTGTAGCTTGAAACTATGTTTAATAAATAGCATTTAAAACATTTTGTTACTCACTGGAGCATTGGTCGTGAGATTCCTCTTAAGTCCCTTAATATGAAAAATCCACATTTTAGCCTTAGTTAGTCATTTGAACATGAAAATATTCAAAACTTCACCTAAAATTTAACAACAGCCCAAAACTGCTCAAAAATAGCCCAACGGTGCCCACCGACATGATGGATTGGGATGGCCTCACACGCATGGCCTAGGGTCTTGCCACGTGTTAACCTCGCTCAGGTGGGCCACGCTCCGCATGCAATTCTCACAGGGAGGGATTCCGTTAGTGTCCTTAGCGCCTAACCATCTCGCCAATCACGTGCCTTGCACGCATTGTGCTTCCCACACACTTTGTCTGCTAAACTCTTAACGCAAGGTCATGCACCGTCTGAACGCATTTCCTTGTCGCTCGGCTGTGCCATGGCCTTGTCATGTGTGCTAAAAAGACTCAAAATAACCTTTATAATTAAAGTTCACGCCCATCTCGCACACACATGCAAGTCACTCAGCGACTACCTAGAACACTATTTTTCGTCTAGAATCATGACTCAACTTTGAAAAATTATACCTTTAAATCTATAACTATTTTGACAAATACTCCTTATACAAAGTTTCTCTAAAAGATCTTAAATTTCTTACCTCAAAATTTCAGAGCAAAACTCCTAATGATGAATTCTGTAGCCCTCTTAGAATGCACCTTGCATAATCTTTTTTGAAAATGACCTTCTCGCCTAATCTTAACCCAAACGCCAACCTTCCTATATCCAACTTGACCAGAAAGCCTTCTCTATAAACTAGACACAATTTTTTATATTTTGAGACTAATTTGAGTTAAATTTTACAAGTGAGTTATGAGAAACTCTTAGCTGAAGTTAACTATTTATATGAGTCGTTGCATGAGATTAAGTTGACACTTAATCCTTGATTAGACTCTCTGCTTAAGGTCCTAATTACACCTCCTAATTCTCCTCCACATCCTCCGTGGCTTTAAAATACATGTTAACATGGTTAAGACACTTGGATTAGCCTTAAACTGATTGCCTTAAGCTTGCCACGTAATTGTCCTAATTGCATGGCTATCCTCCAAGGTCTTCTCGCATAGCCTTTCCGCCTATCCTCTCATCGCATAGCCTTGGCCGCTGAGCTATCCTCTAATGTCTTCTTGCCTAGCCCTCCAACGCCTATACAAAACGTATTGGTATTCTCCAAAGTCATTTCGCTAAGCCATGCTTCTCGCTCATAAGCCTTCTCGCATAACCTCTCAACACTCACAAAACCTTTAAATTGGCAACCCTTCTCGCTCATCTAACCCCTAAAGCCTTCTTGCCTAGTATGGCCAAGATTGCCAAGCCATATAACCTTTAATCCAATCTTAACACCTAGCAAGCCCCACCTTGCCAAGCTAACCAAAATGTCAAAATAACCTCTTTAGAGGTTCTTTTCCTTCCCTTGGCCACTCAATGCATCACCATTATAACCTCTAAACACCTAAAGCTTCTTTCTTTAACACTTAGCCAATTTTCCAAACTTTTCCTTCCTTGATCACATTTCCATACTCTAAGTTAATTCCAAACATGTTCCTATGACTTTAGAAAATTTTAGGGTTTCACAAGTTAAGTTAAAGAATGATTTTAGAATGTTTTAGACTATACCATCCAATATATATAGCAACCCTTAAAGAGATATGGCTTATGCACAGAGGTTCCTTTGATGAAGGTATTCAGTAGATACCTAGTTTCCTATCACTAGGACAGATTAATGAGACGAGAGTTCTACAGATATGATATCTAGATTTACCATCTCTTGAGATAAAGATCTGTAGGTTTCCCACCTCATTGTAGTTAATATAAGATAGGGCACTACTGATGCCTAGTTCCATCTCATAAATATCATATCACGGGATGAGGGCCCCACCAAAGTGTCTAAGATTCTATCCTTGTGATTCATGTGGTATAGCATTGAAAAATAGAAAGATTTTTTAATGTTACATTTGTTGATTTATTTATGTAAAAGGTGAAGTTTAAATTTAAATCATTTTACAAAGCATGTTTTATAAAATTGTCACTCACTAGGCTATTTAGCTCACCCTTTCCAAATCTTTTCCCACTTTCCAGGTAGAGGTCATGATCTGCAAGCCTGACCGTTGTCTCCTAGTCTGCTTTGCAAAGTTATAGATAGTTTTGCTCTTGTTGGTCGGTACTTAGGTTTACCTTTGTGATGTTCATAAGTTAAGGTTAGGTTCAATTGCTTAGTTCCTATTTGGTCTGTAATTGTAGTATGTAATCAATGACATCTAGCCTTGATTTCTTTTAAGGTTATGTAATAAGTTTGTTTAATGTATGTTTCTAATGTTATTCTATTGCATAAGATTTAATTTACTCAAGATGCTTAGCATTACAAAATGTTTACAAGTCAGGGTCAACTGGTGTTGATCAAAAGATGAATGATGTCAGTTGACTTCATGTCGTCTCTCTAGTTGAGAATAGGTGATTTGGGAGGAGGTGTGACAACCAGCGCATGCCAGTCGCCTTTGCCCAAAACCTTGCAAGCCAACCAACCATTTTAAGGTCATTTTGGACATTTTTTTGTGTTGTTGTCAATCTTGCTTGAAGTTTTGGTATTTTTCTTATTATTGGGGATTAATTGAAGTATAAATACCATATTTTCAGGAAAAGTGAAATTTGATGAATTTCTTGAGCTAAGGAAGGAATCATCACGTGAGTGAGTAAAATTGGTTTTAAAATGTTATTTCATACCACGATTTGAAGCTTAGCATCATTAGTTTGTGACTATTTTACTCTAAATGATTTCTAAGGAAATTTACAAGTTTGATTACCTTTAAAGGCTTTCTTAAATGTTTAGGGTTTCCAAGCTATGGTACAAGCTTATTCAAATGTTTGCATGGATTTATGCCAGTACTATACAATTACCTTTGAATGTGAACATTTGGTTCCCAATCTGATAACTGGTGTGAAGGCTTTATAGAGGGGCCTAATGCGATTACATCAGTGAAGGCTTTGTTGCATATGGGAAAAGGGTTCAATGATATCTGACCTATATTATGAATGTATAGTAGGAGAGTAGTATAATATTCTTAAATGTTGGGGATTTTTTAAGAATCTTATGGAGAATTTCTATAAGCTTACCACACTATGTTTCTGATGATTTCTATGCACTTGTTAGGTCACTTTCAAAGTTCAAATGATACTTAGACATGATTTCAACACTTTTTAGTTTGGTTTGAGACTAAGTTTGTTGCACTTACATACTTTCCTGCAATTTTGGGTCAATAAGACTAGTTATAACTTATAACTTATAACTCAACTGGTTATAAGTTACGAAATTACACTTGAGCGTTGATGGGCCATTTTAAACACCTTTTAGGTTTGTTTGAAACCATGTCTGTTGCACTTACACACTTGGTTGACATGTTGGGTCGTGGAGTGCTATTCTTACACTTTTTTTAAATTTTGGCAGGTTGTGAGTTACAACTTAAACTTAAGCATTGTTCGGTCGTTCTGAAAATCCAGACGTGCTTTGAGCAGTGTTTTGCTTAACCAGTGAGCAAAGAGAAGCGATAAAGAGACATAAGACAAAAGTAAAAAGGATAATTAAAGCTGAAGATGGAAATGCCATACCGTTAGAAATTGAAGAAGAACATGCGGACGTTGTAGAAGTTCTTCTCTACACAATCAACAAACACTTCGGCCTAGGAAGTGACTTTGATATAGACAATTAAAGGAAAATAATCAAAAACCTTAAATGCTCTTCTATGGGAAATTTCAGGTGGTACAAAGATATGTTTTTATTAAGAATTTACATTTTTAGAGACTGTAATGTCAGACATTGGAAAGAAATGTTTATCGACGGACTTCCAAGTTTCATGGCAGAAAGAGTTTACAATTCTCTCAACAAAGCGTATCCTGTTCAAATACCTAGGGAGGAACTTACCTATGCTCAAATAACCTCGAAGATAATAGAATGTGGTCTTGATATCTGTAACGAGATAAAAATCCAGACCAAGGTTCAAAAGCATTCAAACCTTCATAAGAGAGAAATGAAGACCTTTTGTTCTCAATACAGATTTGAGAAAGTCAAAGAACCAGGCTCGTCTTCAAGAAAAGTTCTTCAAAAGAACTATAATATGAAACCCACATATTATAGAAGATCTCGCAGGTACAACAAACCATACACCCTTAAGAGGTACCACAAGCTTCTGAATTATAAAAGACCTGTAGAAAAACAGCAAAAAGAGGACCAAAGAAAAGGGAAAATAAGTAAACGTGTTTTTTGCTACAAGTGCAAAAAAGAAGGACATTATGCCAATAAGTGTCCGCAAAAAGGAATCCATGAATTAAAAGAAGAAAAATATTCTTCAGATTCTTCTTATATTTTCGACTTTCAATTGCAGGAAATAGTTGAAGACACCGATTCAGAGACCTCAAGTCAATCTTCTTCAGATGAAGGACCAAGAGCATGTGGATGTGCTAAAGACTCATGTAAGTGTGTTTTAAAGGAAATAAATGTTTTAACCTCTGAACAAGATTTGTTATTTCAAACAATTAACCATGTTTCAAATGAAGATTTAAAGAAAAGAATTTTAGAAACACTTAGAGATTCTTTAACAGGAGAATCTTCTTCAAAACCATTTTCGGAAAAGAAGACGATTTCTAAAAAAAGTCTTTCTAATATTCTACACACTCCAAAAGAAGAAATATCAGTTTTTATTGAGGATTTAAAATTTTGAATCAATTGTCTAAAAAGAGAAATTTCTCAACATAAGTATGAAATTTTGGAAATAAAAAAGAAAATTTTTCAAATGAAGCAAAACAACATTTCTGATAATTTAGACTTAGGAAAAGATTTTCTGAATCATTTAAATCCTGAAATTAATCTAATATCAAAAATAAGTTTTCAAAAATGGTATTGTTTAATTACTCTAAAAATCGAAGACTTCAAAATTACTTTGAAAGCATTAATAGATTCTGGGGCAGATCAAAATTGCATTCAAGAAAGTCTAATTCCTACAAAATATTTTGAGAAAACCACATAAATTCTCACTAAAACAAATGGTAAGAGGTTAAATATCAAGTTCAAACTTTCAAAAGTACATGTTTGTAATAAAGACCACTGTTTCAAAACATCTTTTCTTTTAGTCAAGGATCTTCGCCAAGAACTAATTCTTGATACACCTTTCATTACTCAATTATATCCTTTAATGATAACTGAAAAGGGTTTAGTAACAAAGAAATTTTGGGAAGAATTAATTTTTGAATTTATTTCTCCAATTTTGCCCCACAAACTTTTAGAAATCAATGTTTTAAAAAGTGAACAAATAAAAGAAAACGAAAACAAATTAGCTTTCTAAAAGAAGAAATTGACTTCAAAAGAATTGAAAAAAATTTAAAGGAATTTTCAATTCAAAATAGGATAAAAGAAACCCAAATTAAAATTGAAAATGAAATTTGTTCTAGTCTACCAAATGCATTTTGGATTAGAAAAAACATATAGTTAATCTTCCCTATTCCAGAGAATTTAATGAATCGAACATTCCAACAAAAGCTAGACCGATTCAAATGAATTCTGACTTGCACATTGCAGGAAAGAAACACGGGACTTGGTAGATAAAAATCTAATAAGACCTTCCAAAAGTCCGTGGTCGTGCGCCGCCTTTTATGTCAACAACGCCGTCGAAAAAGAATGTGGAGTACCAAGTCTAGTAATTAATTACAAACCCTTAAACAAAGTTTTAGAATGGATTAGATATCCGACCCCAATACGCAAGATTTGCTCAAAAGAATTTCAAATGCAAAAATATTTTCAAAATTTGACATGAAATCCGGGTTTGGGAAAATTCAAATTTCTGAGAAAGATAAATATAAAACTACTTTCAATGTCCCGTTTGGACAATATGAATGGAATGTAAATCAAGAAAATGGCCCATCAGAGTTTCAAAAAATTAAGAATGACATTTTTAATGATTTTCAAGATTTCACAATTGTTTTTTTTTTTGTTTTTTTTTGAAAAGGTAATATTATTACAACAACAAGGAGGACCTCGTAGCTTGAAGTCAAATCAATCCCTTGTCTCAATCTCATCAATTCAAAAGCAAACCTTATCGTCGAAACTGATGCTTCTGATCTAGGAAATGGAGGAGTCCTCAAACAGAGTCTAAATAAGACTGAGTCAATAATCCGATTCCACTCAGGAATATGGAACGATACCCAAAAAAATTACTCAACCATAAAAAAAGGAAATACTCACAATTGTTTTGCACGTTCAAAAATTTCATGGAGAGTTAATTAATAAAAAATTTATTATCAAAACTGATTCAAGAGCATCAAAATTCGTTTTAGAAAAAAATGTAAAAAAATCTTGTCTCAAAACAGATTTTTGCCCGATGGCAAGCCATCTTGTCTTGTTTTTATTTTGAAAATTTGCCTATAAAAGGAGAACAAAACCCTTTGGTAGATTACCTCTCAAGGGAGTTTCTAACTCCAAAACTCTCTCTTCTTTCTAAAGACCTTCCCAAGAAAAAATGAGTTCTGAAAGTGGAAGCACAAGAGGAAGAGATAATTCTACCTCTTCAAGGGGCAATCGCCTATCTTCTTCTTCTAATTAACTTTGCACCCTCACCAATGAGTGCAGATCAATATGCTATGGATTTAAGGTTTACCACGGTAACCCGATCCAGAGCAAGATCATCAGGCATAGGAATTGGATCTCCCACAGAGTCATCAATTCCACCAAGGCCTTCCGCCAACCTTATTCTCCCTTTCGGCGGAGTTGTTCAAATGAGGTCTCCTGCCTCTCCTTTATCCAACAGGGAGTCTTCTACTCCTCCTACTACTTATTCTCAAGTTGTCACTCCCAATAAAAGGTTTGTACCTAGACCCGAAATTAAATCTTATTTTCAAAAACCAGTCGTTGTCTATGATCTTATCATAGAACCAGAATATCAAAGTCTTACTCTAAAAGAGACAGTTTTAAAAATTTTCCCTAATGAATTCAATTTCCTTCCTAATAACCTCATAAAAACAAGAAAATTTTATGAGTTCATCTTAGTAGACACAAAATCTGTTGAAATAACGCATGTTCCAGACAAAAACGATTCTTCAAAGATTGCTTATTCAAAACTAAAGATTTTTAAAGCAATCAATCCAACCCATTGGAACCAAGGAATTTTTACAGAAAAATCCTTCTCAAAGCCTTTTGTTCCTCAATCTTACTCTTGTCAGGATTACATCAAAGCTTGGTATAGAGTATTTTAGTTTTCCAATAGGAACCATTCTTGGTTCATTTCCTTTTGTCAAAACCCATATAAAATTAACTTTCCTTTGTGGTTCATTCAATGGTGGAATAATTTTGGTCTCATAGACGACATTCTACCAACACCCATTCAAGAATCTTATTTTTATTTTTCAAGAACAATTCAAAAGAATTCATTCCACAATTCAATGAGAGCCTTTACTTTTAAATTCCATGGATGTTTTGTTGAAGTTTCACTACAACTTTATATCCTCAATACAAGATTCTGATTAAAAACCTGAAGATCAAATGATGGGAAAAATACAATTTTCAGCATGCCACACTTAAGCATATGAAATAATGGTTCACAGAGAACGGCTATCTCCAAGACATTGATCAAAGGAAGAACGTCGAGTTTTTAATTGCAAATCCAAACTTCTTGCAGCACTCGCTTAGGCCACAACTGATGCAGATTTCCAAAAGTTATTTTCAACGACAGTAAATGCATCTCATCTTGAAAGTCAGCATCTTCCTCCATACAGGAAGACAAGGACCAAGTAGAACCAGAATACGACATCGACGATCCATATCTCGACTCGCAGCCTATGTGAGCTCCGACGACATATACCTATTTCAAAAAGAAAGTAGGTTCCACGTAGAGTCTTCACAAACAAGACTTCTTTCCAATTTACTATTAACGCATTTTACTTTTCTTGTAATTAAAAAAAAAAGTGAATTCTTATCTCTAGTGTAATTGGTGAGTAAATTCTATAAGTATTCCCAGTCTACTCTGTATATATTGTTATGTCATCCAGAAATCCAGGAGAAAAATTGAAGACAACAGGCACAACTAAAGATCAAGTCCAAGGGTTAAAATGAAATTGTGTATTTCATGCAATGTTCGACTACATTTGATGGTCCTGACTGTAAGTTGCAAAAAGATGAAGCGCGATGAGCCTGTTGGTCAGTCAGTAATCCGTCGTAGGAAACACGATTAATGGTATGCTTATTACTACATGCAAGAAAGGACATCACCAACACTTTAATAAACCCACTTTATTAAGGAAGGAAAGAAGTTCCAGTGGACATGTAAATTTCATTTTTAGGTTTTATTTTGTAATAATTATAATTATAAATATATGTAACATTACTAATAGTGAAAATCCATTATAAAGAATAATGGATTTGTAGGATTAGACATTGGTAGAATTTTTCACCATCATTAATGTTTGTCTACTTTAATTTCTTTTCTTTAAATTTCTTTACTAATTATAAATAGATTCGATCTTATCTTCTTTTAAATTTTATCGGATAAGAGGTTCTGTGAATAAGCTAAAAAGGACCTCATTAAGAACTTAATGGTTGTGGTACAAAATCATAACGAACAAAAAATCATGAAAAAAGTTAAGCAAACAAATCAAGTTGACAATCGTTTCATGTGGTAGGGATGTTGGGTGCACAAAGAGTCTTAACGACTTTATTGGATTAATGAGGTGTCGTTATGAGCCAAGGTGTCCATTACATAATACAAATCCTATATAAGCAATCAAGATCACTTGTCAAATGTATGCTAAAAACACTTCATATTGCTCTATACTACCACAATATTCATCCTAACTTCTTGCTAACTTATAAATTGTCAAATGTTGGTGTCTTCACACTGCACATTAGCGAGAATTTCTTCATTTTTGCACACGCCAGTTGACCTATTCTCCTTAAAAATATAAATTTACAGTTGTTCCATTTCTTAAGCATCAACAATATTAAATAAAAGCAATATTAAATAAAAGATAGAGGCTTATATGATATTATTTACAACTATAAAATTTAAAAAAAATCTACGATCAGCTATTTTATTTCAAATGACGTTGATAAAATCATTTACACAATCAAACACGTAGGCTGTATTTAGATTGATTTTTTAAATGTTTAATTTTTAAAATAATTTATTTTAAAATAAATTGAGGTGTTTGGTATTTGTCTAAAATAAATTTTGGAAAAATGAGATTATGAAATAAATCATTTTAGAGAAAATACATTCAACTAGATTTTAGAATAAATGTTTATTTGATGTTTAATGAGAAATTCCTTCCAAATATGTATTTTTCTTTCTCTATTTTTTATTTTCCTTTTTACTATCTATTTTTCACTCCGTCGTTTTTTTTTTTTTAATACTTTGAATATTTTTTTTAATGTGAGTTCATATACATTTAAATTTAGAGATTTGCAAATGTTTCTCTTTCAACCAAATCTACTTCGCCTTAACATCTGTGAAGAAATCATGAGGACGTCAATGAAGAACATGATCATTTGGTTCGTGAAATTAAAATGAATTAAGAACGTTATTTATCTTATTTATATTTTGTTGTTGAAAATCAATTAATTTTTTATATAGTTATGTATTTACATTTCAAAATATTTGTGTTTTTAAAATTGAATTGTCCAAAATAATAATAATAATAACGAAATTAATATTTTAAAAAATATTTTTGAAAAAAAAAAATTTAAAATGTGTGTATTTCGTTATGAAATTAATTCATAATGTTTAATAACATTTTATGTTAATTTAACCTAATTGACAAACCAAACACATTTTTGCATATAAACGTTTATAAATAGGTCAAACCAAACATGTAAGTGTTTAGATTTTAAACTCATTTTAAAAAAAGGTTTTTTAGAAAATGTATTCTTAAAAAAATATTTTTTTTCAAAGGCAATCCAAACGGACCCGTAGTTGTCATGTCTAGACCAAGTTTGCTTAGTTTCACTCCTTCATTTTTCTTTTCTTTGTTTATTGAAGAAGAATGCATGGTAAGTTTTCTTATCTTCTAGGTAAATTTGAAATAACATTCTCGATTGACTTAGGGTCTGTTTGGATTGCCTAATTGAGTTTAGAAGCACAAATATCTTGAAATGCAAATACATAACCATAAAAAAAAATTCCAACAACAAAATATAAATAAGATAAATATTTTTTTCAAGACAATATAATATCAACTAGACAAAAAAATGTGCAATTCAACCACTTTTTTCATTCATTTGCATTTCACAAACCAAACGAACATGTTCTTCATTGACGTCCTCATGATTTCTTTCATAGATGTTAAGGCAAAGTAGATGTGGCAGAGAGCGAAACATTTGCAAATCCCTATATTTAAATGTATATGAACATACATTGAAAAAATATTCAAAACCTACATTGAAAAAATATTCAAAGAATTAAAAAAAAAAAACAACGAAGTGAAAAATAGATAGTAAAAAGGAATAGAAAAAATATAGGAAAAAAAATAGATATTTGTGAGGAATTTCTCATTAAACACACCAAATAAACATTTATTCTAAAATTTGCTATGTTTTCTCTAAAATGATTTATTTCATAATCCTATGTTTGTAAAAGTTATTTTATACTAATGTCAAACACTCCCATTTATCTTAAAATGAATTATTTTAGTAATTAAACACTTTAAAAATCAATCCAAACATACCCTAAAAAGTTTAAATTAATTCAATAAAAGCAAGATTAATATCGCATAGTAAAAAAAAAAAAAAAGCAGAGTGCAAATAGAACGAAATTGATTTTTTTTTTTAAATAATCATTTGAGGAGGATTAATATTTAAGAACAAAATTATCTACAACTGCAAAACCTAAAATTAATGTAATTAAAATGACCTAATTATTAAACCAACAACTCACACTTTGTAGTCTAATTGATAGACGTGCAGTCCAAAATAAACACTCTCATCATTTGAAAAGTCCCCCTTCCTATTTCTTTCATTTTTTGTTTCTTTAATTTAGAAAATTAAACATATTTTCTTTAGTTTCTAAAATTTTTAATTTTAATTTTTTAAAAAAGTTTATTACATTTTTAGTCCTAAATTGTGTGAGTTTAATTTATATTTGATTTCAAATTAGAAGCGTAATCTTTTATTTTAAAACTCAGGATTACCAACATGGATTGGATTGAGCGATAATAATTATCATTACCAACTCAATGTTTGACATCCTATAAATTTTAAATGTTTTTGGAGTTCGATTGATTAACTAATATATTTTTACTAACCCACACCAACTTTCACTCCACTAATGTTTTCAATGACGTCACCTATGTGGTCAACGGTGACAAACACTGCTACTACCACACTTTATAAATGACTGGGCTTGATCATGTGGCAAACTCCAACAATCAACTTTAATTCAGACTCTGCCAACCATATCGGACGATAACTCCAACAAAGACCACCCCAACACTACTAGTACCACACTTTATGGTTGTCACCAGAGAGTTGATCGTTAAAGATGACCATCTTCATGTGGCCAACTCTCAACTCCGAACTCCACCAACCACCTTGATGATAACAAATACTATTTTTATCTAGTGACAACCACCTATTATGATTGACATCGATGTTCACCTCGAACGGCTAACTTTGAGAAAGACAACCTTTAATGATCAAATCTGGCGACAACTACTTCTTTGCCAACCAACTCCGACTATCATTTTGGGGAGACCGACTAATATACTACCAACTCCAATATCATTTATCTCAAACAAATTAATATCTCCAACAACCAACTTAAGCAATCATATACTAAAAAAAATTATCTGAAGAAAGTATTTTTAAATACATAATTGAAATTATTAGTTCATTAATAGATATCTTCTACGTAGTAATTTGACATTGATGAATAGTTCAAGTTGAATAATTGAGTCATTCTTACATGCCTTACTTGCCATAGATATATCTAGAAGATCAACTTCTTCAGTTTATAAATAAGTTTTTTTCTTTTTTTTTTTTCTACTTAGTAGAAATAAGTAACTTGACTATGAACAATCGTTTTTTGTATGAAACCGGTCCATTGAAGACCATGTTTTTTTTAACATTGCAAATAGACCATTGATGGAAACCTTATAAGTGCACGATCTACTCATACATTTCATGTCCACTAAAATATTTTGTAGGGCTAGTATTGATTGTGTAAATAATAGTATTTTATGTGCATCAAGTGCAATAGTTAAAATATATATTTGTATTTATTGAGTGTATAATAAAAAGTTGGAAAAGTATACATAATATGTTTTTTAAAAAAAGGGGGCGTTTGAATATAGGGATCATCACCAATCATTTGGATAGTGTGGAAAAGTGACATCACAAATTTCTCAAAAAGAAAAAAATCCCATAAAAATTAGGCATTAGCTTGGCGTGCCATTCACGACAACATCTCTTTTCTTTTCTTTGCTTTTCTTTTCTTTTCTTAATTTTCCAACAAAAAGGAAAAAACTTAAATGGCATTAAAAGACTCAAAAATTCCCATAAGAAATTGTAAGGTAAGAACTACATTACATACATATCATCACCACCGTCCCATTAAACCATATATTTTCAACACTGCCACGTGTTAGAAATCTAACGCCCATATGGTTTTGAAAAACCTTTTGAGTCCCCAAAACATCACTAACTCATATCTTATCCAAATCCATTACCTATTCTTTTTCCTTTTTTTTTTTTATTAAGAATCTTCCCTATTTATTGGTTCTCAACTATTCAACACTTTCTTTCTCCTACTCAAAGTATTAGTAACTACTGCCTTTTTATTTATATATATCACTTTTGCTAATAATGATGTCACTTACTATAAGGTAATCATATTTTACATCAATTTTAAAACTTATGTAGGCCAATGTTTTAACTAAAATGAGATTCCAAAGTATATATTACAATTCTATACTCCTTATTTGTAGCCTTTTTTTATAGAAAATATAACAATTTACTTTACTTTTAATTTATTAATTATCTAGTCATTCTTCACATATTTGCTATTTTCTGCCATATTTATTAATTTGTAATGAAAAGTGGTTCAACTGTAATAAGATTACATTGATGTAGTCGTCGTAATAGATCTCAATTGCAAGTAAATATAATTGGATTTGTTTTCTCTTTTTTTATCATACTTGTTGATGGTAAAATATGGACAAATTCCTCACATGGCCGTGACATGACTTCCAGGATAAATTTATAATTTTGGAAAAAGAAGACGGTCATCAAGACAAAAAGATAAAACATCGATGAAGTGTCTAGCACAAAACCTCCAATGCTTAAATTAGAATTTAGCAAAGATTGCATCTATGCTAAAAAGGGTGGAAGATCTTACCTTTAGGTGTGTCTATGCCTTCCTATTATAGTATGGTGGGTGATCTGGGATTCCAAACCTAAAAGTAGGAAAAGTTTATTTGGGCTAGCTATAGGGGATAAAGATTACCACCCACTTCTTGACCTGATCCAAGGTTGAGGTAGGTTAGTACCCGTTCTACCTAACTCCCTCTTGCATATCTTCGTCTTTTTCTCCCTTGGCATTGGCATGTTAACCCATTTTTTCACATTTCTCTAATCCTTACCTGGTGATTATTCTTTTGAACTCAGTTTTCTTAGTTCGAAATATTCTATAACAATGTTTACCTAAATACTTTGCAAATGTATTCTGTCATCTTACCTTTATCATTATTGTTTAAGGTTAATCAGTATTGATAACGACAATTATGACATTTTCATAATTTTTTCTTCGCTTTTCATCATTTTTTCATTGTAATAGTAATGATATCAGTAATGTTAACAATATTCTCACATAATTTTCAACTACAAATGAATTGATCACCCTTCATTGCTAAATTAGATTGCAAGATTGTGGGTTTTGATTACATACTTGAAAATGGACCTCTCTCATTATAATTATGAAACACTAGTAAAACAACATCGAACAAACATAATTAAATGTGGCATTTTTTCATATTACGTTTGATTTATTATGTTTCTAGTAGGTAAACGTGGTTTTAATTGACTCCAGTAAATGTGACCTTGATTGGTTCTTAATTACCTTGAGTTTTACAGAAAGGTCAATCATTCTTTAGGTGATACATATTCTTTAGAGAATTCAATCAATGCGATCGATGACCTTTTCAAGTTGTTTGTTGCCTCAACAAATTTGTTCCTACGGTGAGGGAGATTACCAGGACATCATTGTGCAAATGGAGGTGGATCTATGTCTCTTTCTTCGATGAAGTCGATCAACCGACTCAACTTTGTTGTCTTGACTAGAAAAATTCCTTCGGGCTATTCTCTACAGGCCTCTTGAGGATCAACCTTTTCTTTTTCACCCAATGGGTCCTCTAGGCAATCCTTAAAAGATTGTTAAAATTTTCTTTAGGCGCATGACCTCTTCAATTTGATCTTTAAGGGTAACACAACTATCCATGTTGTGATTGCGATTGTGAAGAAACTTACAATATTCGTTATAATCCCTACGACTCAAGGCAGACTGTTTCTTCTTTTTTTTTTTTTTTTTTTTTTTTTTTT
>JACWES010000013.1:2771885-2809559 GCA_025688845.1 Cucumis hystrix
TCATTAGGTTTTTCATGCTCTATGACTCGATGCCACAAATTTTCCCTCCTTTATGACCCACTTGCCTTGACTGGCTTAGTTGCTGAGATATGCCTCTAAGCTCGAGACAAGATTTTAGCGTAGGAGGTTGAAGCTTAATGAATGGAGGAGGCTAACAACAAGGGTTGAGCAAATAGTATTTTTGGAGCACTCTTCCATTTTTAGTGCCTCAACTTTGAAATGCCTGATGCAATCTCAAAGTACCTCGTCTTACCACTAACGCACTAACAACAATTGTGTAAACGATTGCAAAGCTTCATAATCAACCACAAATTGGTCGATAATGGTGTAGGAGAGCTCCTATAACGAACCAAACAACCTCTTGGGCAATTATCAACACTATGTTTGAGCTACAATGGTGAGGTATATATGGAAAACACAATAGTATATGGCTTTCAGCACCCTACGCAGCTCCATGGTCGAGTGGTACGTTTGAGAATCTCAATTAATTCAGTGCTCCCATCAAATTCTTTGGTGGTGAGGAGCTTGAGGGCTTGAGAAGCTCTTTTGTTATGATATTAGTGAATGAGACATTGTCTTTTTTTAACCGTTTTACGGAGAGCTCTATATGCCTTAGCGATGTGCTGCTTTCTTTAGTTGTTCTAGCCTATACTTCTATTAAAATTTCCAAATTCAAACTTTCATGGTTAGAGACTCCTTTCTTGATTCGATCAATTGATTTGTTGGTTGATCCAATAAATGATACAAGTGGTGCAATCTTCTTGTAAATGACTCATAATAGTAGGGCAGAGGTCCAACCACAATCACTAGGACAACGTCTTGCAAGACCTCCAGGAGTGGGCTAGTTTGGTGTTTTAAGGCTTTTTTCTTCCAGGGTTGAGTTGATGTTACCATTTTCCAGAAAAATGTAGCCTTCCTCTTGGCTTCTTTCTGAGTAACAACTTAGTCATCACTATTTAGATTTTGAAAAGTCGTTGACGGTCGCCCTCACTGGGACTTGTGGCTTCCTCGACTCTCACAATAGTTTTGTAGTTTGGTTGTCTAGCCTCCTGATGGCCCCTTCCTTTTGGAGTTTGAGATCTCATTGCTAGGCTCAGCTCATCCTATATCAATAAATAAAGACCTTACAGATACAAAGTTGAAAGTTCATTAACCAAACAATGTAATTTTTTTTTTTAATATATACTTTATTTTCAAGAATCTAAAATAGGGGTGCATTAGAATTAAAAAGAAAAGAACCAAAATAAAGAAATAATTAGTTAATAAATGCACTATTTTTTACTTTTGGAAACAAAGTTCTCTTTCACATATACAATGTGAACATATATATATATATATATAATGGGAATTGGTATCCAGTTTGTATCCCCAAAGAAAAGGAAATAAAAAGTTGTAATTATGGACCCAAAGCCAAAATGATTAATAAAAGGGCCACCATCTTCATCTTGGATATTGAGATCTTATATCTAATAATTACCAATTTCTATCATTCTGTTTCATGGTCAATATCCCAATCACCATTTATCATATCACTCCCCAACTTTCTTCAACCACATCTCAACATTTACACTAACTAGTTATGTATATTTCAAGAGTCAAATCAAGAGGAGGAACTCATTCTTGCCTTTGCCTAGGACCATTGCCCTATAACTTCTATTATCATCGATCATATATAATTGGGTCAACTAAAAGAATAACAATTTTAAAGTTGACATTTTGAAAAATAGCAAAACCGTTTTTTTTTTTTTCAAAAATGGCAAAATGAAAAAAAAATACAATAAATAAGAATTTGAAAAAACCCAAAATACCCCTATACATAAAGGCTAAAATATAATAAATACACCTTAATAATAAATCTTGAATACGTACTTGTCCAATCAAAGTTAGAACCTTTATCTTCATTTTACAGACCCATTGCAACGATCTTCATGCTTCATTTTTTTTTTTTGGTTTCTCATCTTCCATTTTGAAAATCTTCCTTCATCTCCACTTTTCATTTTTCTTTTTTGATCTCATCTTCTTCGAGCGGGCAAACCCCAATCACAACCCTCTTCTATTTGGAGTTTTAGCTTCATCTTCCTTCGTCTCCTTTTTCCTTTTCTTTTTTTTTTTTTTTTTTTGATCTCATCTTGTTCGAGCGGGCAAACCCCAATCTCCACCCTCTTCCATTTGAAGTTTAAATTTCATCTTCTTTATCATGCATTTTCAAGAAGAAGAATATAAACATTTGAAGCACGCAAGCACTAACTTCATTTTCCATCTTCCATCTTTGATTTTCAAGTCTACAACCTATAAACGCTTGAGTGGAAGAACAAAAACCTTCATTTCAAAACAAAAAGATAAAAAAGTTATCATTCTTTTCTCGTAGAGGAATTTTAGCTAATTTTTTTAAATTAATATTATTTATTTAATAAAATGTATATGAGATTTATGAGATTTTATCTAAAAACACAATATCTTAGCCTATTTTATTGAAAAAAATAATTTTAAAAAATAAATTAAGATCTAATACGAAAACTAATTTTAATTTTTAAATTATTAAGGGTTTAAAGATTCAACTTATTTTAAAATAAAAAAGGTTGAGATTTAATTTTCAAATAATAATAATAAAAAGGTTGAGATCTTAATAGGAAAATTAATTTTAATTTTCAAATTCAAAATTCAAAATTTAAAGATAAATTAAGATTTAATAGGTTATTTTGAAATAAAAAAGACGAAAAGGTTAGTATATTTTGAAATTAAAAAGGTTGAGATTTAGTCAAAAAAAAAATTAATAATTTTATTACTTTTGAAACAAAAAATGAATAAAGCTGTTAAAATCTTAACACAATAGTGAAATAAAAAAATGAATAAAGTTGTTGATATCTTTTAAATCTCTAGATATTAGGAAGAGGTTATGATAGGGTTCTCTATGTTATTAACATGTTGAAATTAATTAAATATTCATAATTGCATATCACAAATTAATTATACTTGAAAGCCTTTTGATAAACTTATAACTGTATATCACAAATTAATTACAAAGACAAATTTTTTTATAAGAACGCAATATATTGAAATAATTACATTAATTACAATAAATAAGCGAGTTCACAAAAAGAGCATAAGAAAATTTTAATTCAAAATAATAATTTGGTTATTTTTGTGATTCAACTAATGAATATTATTTTGATATGGATTGCTACATCTTTTTCAGATAAAAAATAATTAAAGGTTGATAAATGAATAACAAAATTAATTACAACGTATAAACGAAACAATTACAGTTGGGGAAGGTGAGTATTTGGTGGGTATTTTGGTATTTTATAAAATACCATGCACGTGCAAAAAATACTATTTGCTAAAATTCAAAAGAAAAAGTGGTTTTGCCATTTTTCAAAATGACTCTTAAAAACGATGCTATATCTCTTATTATTCCTTGTATTCTTCTCAACTTTTCTCATTCATGTCTATAATGCAATTTTATTGATTCATGCTCTTAAAGATATACTAGGAAGCTTGGTTTTAGAGTATGTAGACCAATTCAACTTAAACTCACAATTATATTTTTTTGTCAAGTAGAAAAAATATTCATATTTTATAAAATTTTGCAATATTTTTTTTTAAAAGGTATTGTAATAAATTCAAGAGTGGGAATTTGAACTCGGGATCTCTTGTCCACAAGTACATACATGTGCCAATTGAGCTAAACTCATGTTGACAAAATTTGCAATATTATCATTGTCCTTTCATACTTGTTTCAAAACTACCATTCAAATATAACTCACTTAGAAATTTAGGTTTAAATTATTATTTAAAATGGTCTGACAGTTACCTAAAATAAAAGTATGGATCAACACACAATTCTCCGTCATTGCTATATTGTTTTAGGTCATAATTTTCATCTAAAACCTTAAACGACCTTTCTTTTTCTGCTTTGAGTGTATTTTTTAAACATTTACGAAAAGTTAAAGATATATTGCAACTTTTGAAAAGAGGGCCTTAATTTAATTTCAAATATGTTTTAGTCTCTAGTTGTTTCTATAGGTAAGTTGCTTTTTTTTTTTTTGGTAAAAAAAAGTGCACTCACATTATGAGGGAATGGTGAAATATGGCATCTCTTCATTAGTGAGAAGTTAGAAGTGAATTGCTGATGAAGGGAAAAGAATGGGAAAAAAATAAATAAATAAAAACTAAGCCAATGGAGCAATTGAAAGCATCATTACCACCCCCATACCATTACCACTAGCTGCATTCATGTTGTTCCTTGGTGGGGCCTTTTCTTCCTTTGTTTTCTTTTTCTAATGTCATTTCTTTACTTTTTTTTTTCTTTTAATTTTCTTTTCAGGGAGAATTTTTTTCACCAATTGAACTGTATCATTGATTCTCCCAAATTTTCAGCATTTGGTCCCACACTGCACCACCAGCTTCTTCTTTAAACCCCATTGTTTCACTTTCCTTTTCTTTACATCCTTCTTCAATATTAAAAAAATAATAATAAAAAGTTATTGAACCTACAGTGATGATATGAAGTAGCCTTAGGGCCATAGGCTTTTGTGGGCTCAAAATGAAATATCACATGATTCTAAGGGTTTCCCCACAAATACACCAATTTTTAATCTTTGATACTGTTATATACAGAGTAATTTTACTTGGGAATAATATGGCCATGCAGTATTGTTGATGAAATTTGTGTTTTATGATCCACTAGCAAGGAATAAAGAACAAAAAAAATTTATATAATTCTAACAATGTATTAACCACGTCCACGGTCAGCAAGATCCTGTGATGGGCCGTTTGAAGTACCAAATTCCATATGCCTTCCACTTCCCCAGTTTCTGTTCCCTTTCTTCAACAATTCTTAAAACATTCCCTTCTAACAGTCACGCCTTACTGACACAAAATTGACATCTTGGATCATTCACTCATCTGTTTGTCTCTTTTATTGTGAAAAACAACTGTGTCTATTAAAGCAGGCGCCGATCCTAAGATTGAGAATTTAAGATAGACCCTTTGTTTGTGGGGTAGGTGGGTCCTATTCCTTTTGACCAAAAGTAAACTCAACCCTTTTCTTTCTGTCTATTTCTACATATCTCTTCATATAGGATACGGTTGCTTCATTTGCTGTACTACAGAAGTTGTATCAGGAAAATTCAATCACCAACTTTCTTCTAACTTCTTTCCCTTCTTTTTTATATTCCATTTCCACTTTTCCCTCCTTTACATTTTGCAAAAAATCACTCATAAATGACTAAAGCAAACAGCTTGCTTCTTTTTTCTAAAGCTTCCCCTCTCCTTCTCATCATGCTCACCACAAAACATATTTTTCTAAATCTTCACTACTACCTTTAACTTTTATCCTTCTTCCTTTCTGTTGCAATGTTTCTCAGCTCTTTGTTGAGTTTTCCACAGAAGAAAAGAAACATTTTGATTCTTAATCCAATGGAAAGAAACTTCTTTCAGTTTTCTCTTCCTTCTCTTGCTTTGCCAGTGATCTTTATCTTATTTGCTGCTTTGGCTTCTTCAGCAGAACAAGAGGGTATGCCTTCAATAAAAACTGATGTTGCAGCTCTTCTTAAGTTCAAGGATTTGATTGACAAGGACCCAAATGGAGTGTTGTCCAATTGGAAGCTTGAAAACAATCCATGTTCATGGTATGGAGTTTCATGTCAATCTAAACGAGTGATTGCTCTTGATTTGAGTGGATGTAGTCTTACAGGGAATGTTTATTTTGATCCTCTGTCTTCTATGGATATGTTGTTGGCTTTGAATTTATCTACAAATTCTTTCACTATAAACTCAACTACTTTGCTTCAGCTTCCTTATAATTTGCAGCAACTTGAGCTTTCTCTTGCCAAAGTTGTAGGTAGTGTGCCTGAGAATCTTTTCTCAAAGTGTCCAAACCTTGTGTTTGTGGATCTTTCATTCAACAATTTGACAAGCTATCTGCCTGAAAATCTTCTTTTGAATGCTAATAAGCTTCAAGATCTTGATATCTCTTACAATAATCTAACTGGGTTGATCTCAGGATTGAGAATTGATGAGAATTCTTGCAACTCTTTGTTGCGGGTTGATCTTTCGGCAAATCGAATCATCGGCTCGATTCCAAGTTCCATTTCAAACTGCACGAATCTGCAGACACTGGGTTTGGCTGACAATTTACTCAGTGGGGAAATCCCAAGATCTTTAGGGGAACTCAGTAGTTTACAAAGGGTTGATATATCTCGTAATCAGCTCACTGGTTGGCTCCCTTCTGATTGGAGAAATGCTTGCAATTCACTTCAAGAACTAAAGCTTTGCTACAACAACATTTCTGGTGTAATTCCTGTTTCCTTCTCTGCTTGCTCTTGGCTTCAAATTATGGATCTTTCGAACAACAACATATCTGGTCCTTTACCAGATTCCATCTTCAAGAATCTTATCTCTTTACAGAGCTTGCTATTGAGTAATAACATAATCTCTGGATCATTGCCTTCATCCATATCTCACTGCAAGAAACTTCAGCTTGTAGACTTAAGTTCCAATAGAATTTCTGGGTTGGTTCCACCAGGTATATGCCCAGGTGCTGAGTCACTTCAAGAACTGAAAATGCCAGACAATCTCATCATAGGAGGAATCCCACCTGAACTCTCACTATGTTCACAGTTAAAGACAATTGATTTTAGTTTAAACTATCTGAATGGGTCAATTCCTGCAGAGCTTGGAAGGCTTCAGAATCTTGAACAGCTGATAGCATGGTTTAATAGCTTAGAAGGGAAAATCCCACCAGAATTGGGGAAGTGTAGAAGCTTGAAAGATGTTATACTAAATAACAATCGTTTAAGTGGGGAAATTCCCACTGAATTGTTCAATTGTAGCAACCTTGAATGGATTTCGCTCACAAGTAATGAACTCACTGGCGAGGTCCCAAAAGAGTTTGGTCTTTTGTCAAGGTTGGCTGTGCTGCAACTCGGGAACAATAGCTTAAGTGGTCAGATACCAGGGGAGTTGGCAAACTGCAGCACTTTGGTTTGGTTGGATTTGAACAGCAACAAGCTTACAGGAGAAATTCCACCTAGACTTGGGAGGCAGCTTGGAGCCAAATCATTGAATGGGATTCTTTCTGGAAACACTCTAGTGTTCGTTCGAAATGTTGGGAACTCGTGTAAAGGAGTTGGGGGCTTGTTAGAGTTTGCTGGAATCAGACCTGAAAGACTACAGCAGGAACCAACATTGAAGACCTGTGATTTCACTAGATTGTACTCCGGTCCAGTCCTCAGTTTGTTTACGAAGTACCAAACTTTGGAGTATTTGGATCTTTCTTACAATGAGCTTCGTGGGAGAATACCAGAAGAGTTTGGAGATATGGTTGCTTTGCAGGTTCTCGAATTATCACACAACCAACTTTCTGGCGAGATTCCAGAATCCTTTGGCCGCTTAAAGAACTTAGGAGTGTTTGATGCATCAAATAATAGACTGCAGGGTCACATTCCAGATTCATTCTCAAACTTATCATTCTTAGTGCAAATTGATCTATCTTACAATGAACTAACCGGGAGAATTCCATCAAGGGGACAACTTAGTACTCTGCCGGCAAGTCAGTATGCAAACAATCCAGGACTTTGTGGAGTTCCTTTGCCTGAATGCCCGAGTGATGACCAGCAGCAGACAAGTCCTAATGGAGATGCTAGCAAAGGAAGAACAAAACCAGAAGTCGGGTCATGGGTTAACAGTATTGT
Organism: Cucumis hystrix; assembly: GCA_025688845.1. Taxonomy (NCBI): domain Eukaryota; kingdom Viridiplantae; phylum Streptophyta; class Magnoliopsida; order Cucurbitales; family Cucurbitaceae; genus Cucumis; species Cucumis hystrix. Next base: position 2,779,583 of record JACWES010000013.1, read on the forward strand.
TTTAGGTGTTCTTATTTCCATTGCCTGTGTCTGCATTTTGATTGTATGGGCCATTGCCATGCGTGCAAGACGAAAAGAAGCAGAGGAAGTGAAGATGCTTAATAGTTTACAAGCAATACATGCCCCTACTACATGGAAAATTGACAAAGAGAAAGAACCCCTGAGTATCAATGTGGCCACTTTCCAAAGACAACTAAGGAAGCTCAAGTTCTCCCAACTGATTGAAGCTACTAATGGATTCTCAGCAGAAAGTCTCATAGGGAGTGGCGGGTTTGGTGAAGTATTTAAAGCAACACTAAAGGATGGATCGAGTGTTGCAATCAAGAAACTGATACGTCTTAGTTGCCAGGGAGATCGTGAATTCATGGCGGAGATGGAAACTTTAGGAAAGATCAAACATGGAAACTTAGTACCTCTTTTGGGTTACTGTAAAATAGGTGAAGAGAGGCTTCTAGTGTATGAGTTTATGGAGTTTGGTAGCCTAGAAGAGATGCTTCATGGAAGAGCAAAGATGCAGGATCGAAGAATTCTAACATGGGATGAAAGGAAAAAGATTGCCAGAGGTGCTGCTAAAGGACTTTGTTTCCTACACCACAACTGCATTCCACACATAATACACAGAGACATGAAGTCCAGCAATGTACTCCTGGACCATGACTTAGAAGCAAGAGTTTCGGATTTTGGAATGGCAAGGCTAATAAGTGCTCTTGACACCCATCTGAGTGTAAGCACACTTGCAGGCACTCCTGGTTATGTCCCTCCTGAATACTACCAAAGCTTCAGATGCACAGCAAAAGGCGATGTTTATTCATTCGGCGTCGTCCTCTTAGAACTCTTGACAGGGAAACGACCAACCGATAAGGAGGATTTTGGGGACACCAACTTGGTGGGATGGGTCAAATTGAAAGTAAACGATGGAAAACAAATGGAAGTGATTGATCCAGAGTTGCTGTCAGTAACCAAAACAAGTGATGAATCAGAAGCAGAAGAGGTTAAAGAAATGGTTAGATATTTGGAGATAACTCTTCGGTGTGTAGAAGAGTTTCCTTCCAAAAGGCCTAACATGTTGCAGGTCGTGACAATGCTGCGAGAGTTGATGCCCGGATCAACCAATGGAAGCAGCAACAGTGCTTGAATCAGGTTTTTTGTTTACTAAATCTGATCTAGCCTTTACCAAGATAAGCTTTGTAACATTTGTTTTTCAGCTGTGAAGAGTTACTTGTATTCTATTCTTCTTTTGCTATAACCATTGTCTCAACTCAATTATTGATAGAAAAAAAATGTCATATTACAGTTTCATAACAAAAAAAAAAAAAAGATCATAACTTTCAGACATGAAAAAGTTGAATGATACTGAGCTAGGCATTTTATCAAACAAAAGGTGATCAGTAACATTAAAGCAGCTTTAGCTAGAAACTTGAACCAAGAGCATTCTTCATATAAAGCCAAGCCGAAAACCCAATAAGCTAAGATCATAAAACAGAATATTCAGTAATCTTCAAGAGAAACTCAAGATACTAATAGAAAATCTCAGTTCTCAACTTCTCTTTCAATTTCTTTGGATGTGGTGTTTAAAATTATGGTAAACAGACTAATACTAATACCAATGGTGTGCAAAGAGTTCAACAAGATTTGAATAATCCCATGCTGAATTGAACTGAAGAAAGATAGTACTTTTTATAACTTTTATCAACCAAAAACATTGAAATAGAAAAACAAGAGAGAGACAAAACAAAACCAAAGCCATGTGAATGGTGGGCTCCTAGAGATTGTAAATTGTCTACATAAAGGCCTTCTGTATAGATAAAGATTGGGCTCTCAAAAGCAAAGTGTGTTGGACCACAATGAAGTCCATCTCCATTTTTTCAAGGATAGAGATTGAAATGCTCAAAAGATATTTTGGGTTGCACTTCAAAATGCTTCAAAATGGAAACATATGTATTTTTCTTTTCTTTCTTTTTTATAAACGATAATTTCAACTTATAAATAATATTTTCCTCAAGTCAATATGAGTTTAGCTTTAACGTTTCAAGTTCAATTTCCTTACTTCTAACTTAAAAAGACCTTTTCAGGAGAAAAAAAATCCTCAAACCAATAATCCAAATAATTTCCATTACTTTTACTTAGTCTAATCCATAATGTAATAACCAAGAGCAATTAGCCTAACTAATAAATTATTTTTGTTAAATCTTTAAAAACCAGAATACCAAATTATAAATAAGTAAAGAAGTTGTTGAGTCCATCTTCGTTCCTAAACTTATGAGTTGTAATGTATTTACCATGTACTCTTGATTCTATCACACCCCACTCCTAATATAGATAACCGTTGCAATATTAACATTAAACTATAGAAAAAAAATATTAATTTAAAAAGTAATTTTTATGTGTTTTTAATAAATTATGATACAAAATTGATCACAAAAAAATGGCACTGGAGTTAAATTTGTATAAAAATTTGTGAATTTTGTCAAAGTTATTGAATATACTTCATTTGTGAACTAATCAAGCTTCTTTTCTTTCTTTCTTTTTTTCAAAATTTGTTATTATTGAAATTAATAAGTTTATTAAGATTTTAAGATTGAGTTTTGTTAAATATACAGTCAAACTAAATAGCTATAGAGGATTAAAATTGCTACATTTACCTTAATCTAGGTCCAAATTTTGATCTTTGTCATAAGCATATATAGCTCATAAACCACACATCGCAATAGATTGCAGATTTGAATCTCTCCCACTACGTACATTTAACTATATTTTTTTTATGAAATTTAAAATTTAGGGTGAAAATTTTTCTTATATAAGAATTTAGAGGTGGAGATTAAAAATGTTCCATAGATTGAAAATATTCATGGAACCCAAGACCTTAAGGTTTTAAAGAGAGGCACAACCACTATACCAAAGACAGAATATAGTAATAATAATGCATTATTTAACATATATTGTAATTTAACAATTCAAAATTAATATTAAAATACAAAAACTGTGAATGTGAGGGGGACACGTACCCCTGGCCCCTTAACAGATCCACCCATAGTCTCTATTCCATTCCTTGTCCTTGCTCATAGGTGGAGGTTTCCATGGTGGCTTTGGGGTTTCCCAATACCTAATTTTCTTCTGCCTAATTATCTTATAAATTGACTTTTGAAGATAACAAAAATTAAACAAAATAGTTCTAAACCGATTATAGAAAATGTATTATTTCTAGATATCTATCTAGTTTTATTAAAGAAACGAAAAGAAAGATTTAACTTAGAAGTGCAACCCATTTTAAAAATTATTTAATTAATAGTTGAATTAAGGACCAAAGTTCTATTAATTTTCGAGTTTTTATGAGCTCAATTTTAACAATTGTAGGATAAAAAATGTAGTAGAAACAACATAAACTCCAACTAAAATAAAACACACTTGAAACACAAACTATTGATATTCATATCAAAATAATTTACACTTCAAAATCAGACTAAACTAGTATGCATTAAAACAACAACTATTATAGTTCAGAGACTATATTCTAAACAATACGAATATTTGTAAATTCCATCCTATTTTTAAAAATACATCGGTGTGACAGAATAACTAAAGACAATATATATGAAATATTTTTTAATATTATATTATATAAAAGTTTCCCCTAAACCAACTCCTTGTTCATCGTCATACATACATAAGGGTGAAAAGTTGGTGTAAATATTGGGTAGAAGAAAGTATTGAATGTCCTTTGCTTTATATGATTCCAAGTTACTTTAGCCATCATTGATTTTCCCTCAAAAGGAGGATGGAAAATTGATGAGGTTGAAGATTTTGCTCCTACCCAATCAACCTTCCTCAAAATAATTGATTTCTAAAACACCATAATTACAAACATCAAATCTATAAAACCCTTTTCATTACATGAAACTTCAAACAATAACTCATTGAATTTATAAATGTATACGTGGTTGTTTAATTACAATTATTTCGTTAGGTTGTACTTTTTATATAATTAATTATTTTATAAAACAAAATCTAGGAAAATTTTTAATAAGAAAAAGCAATAGCTTTCGTATCTAGATTTTGGAATTTAGCGTAAATTTCAAAAGTGATTTTTGAAAAGGGTATACCCTTAAAGTAAAAGTATTAGTAAGTATACAATTTTCCAAAAGTAAAAAGTCTATATAAACTATATTTTCAACCATCCCAAGGATATGCTTTTGTGGAACTGATTGGTCTTCCCATCACTTATCTCAATAAGACAATAAGTTTATATGATTAGCCATGCTAGTGTAGTTAAGTCCTTCCATGTGCTGCAAGATTTAGAGAGTGACTTGATATGTATTGTTGTATATATATAATTTGACAGATGAGTAAAGCTTTTGTATCTGTCTGCTGCTACTTCTAATGATTTGATAAGTTGTTGATTTAATGTGTCTGTTTAGTATGTTTCACTTTGCTAGGAGTTATTCATAAAATATGTTGTCTTGAATCATGTAAATTACTTATTTGAGTGTTAGATGGTTTGGTTGAATATTTTGTCTAATCCTAACATTTTATGGTTTATGTTTTGTTTATTTCATGATCTCGAGCTTTTTATTCTTCAATTCAATAACCTTTGAAAAAAAAAATTAAACTTAATAATAAACAAACTCTTCCTATATATAATCATTATCTTTCTTTTAATTTATTCTTCATTTTGGTGCAATGGAAGGGCAAATATGTACATTTAAATTAAGAGTGGGAAATTTAAACCATATAGGTACTGCCCAACAATTAAATGCCTTCATGATTAAAGTTAAAGGGCATATGTTATCCACAGTTTAATTTAGAGCTTTTTTTAGTTTTGCCTTTCATTTTTTACAAAATAGTTCAAGTTAACTTTTCTTTTTTAAATGTCACTTTCACCTTTCTACTGAATTTATGAACCAAAATCATTCATTTAATAGCTCCAAAGTTGATATCAAAATTTTCAAGCATATTTAACTTTAACTACCCTATAGCTATGTAATGACTTTTAAATAACACCAAAATCATAGCCTTTCATCCTTTTGTTTTGTGTAAAGAAAACTATAAGATTATCTCTGGGAGTAATTATAAAATTGTTAAAGTTTACTTTTTTTTTCTTCTTTTTCTTCTTCTTCTTTTTTTTTTGTCTGCATCAGAATCATTTTGAAAAATGATTTTAAAAATTATTCAAAATCAATTCAAACGTATATTCTTAATTATGTATAAATTGGATTTGATAAGGTTTACAAACGGGCTTTAAAGTAATATATAATATAAATTTTATCAATTTCAAAATCCTTGCAAATATAAAAAATGATAATGGACAAAAAGAATGAACCTTCTATAGTGTAAATGATTTGAAAGTAACATAAAAACCTTTCAAAACGTAAAAAAAAATTAACATATAGTCAATTTATAAAATGATATTATATCATTAACATCCTGCTCTTTGGAACACTAAATCAAATGTTTTTTTTGTTGATGTCTCTTAAGACCTTCATCAAGTCTCATTTATGCTATCTGTTAGTGTGGAGTTTTTTTTTCTAACTATATGTGTACGTATTGAATAATCTTATTTCATTTTGAATGAATGTATCTCTACTGGAAATCCAAAATATAATACAAATGTTAAAGATGTGTCAACTTCGTTGCGATATCATCCGTGCACCTCTTGATCCTTATTTTAACATAGTGTAACAAGATTACTTTCGATCACGACCTTGAATAGTACAAGAATGGAAGGAGCCACACACAAAGTTGCATTCATATCATATCACAATATAAAGAACATCCTATTATTTGGTTCGTATATTTAAATATATACTATTAGTTTATTTGTTATATTTATTAATTTAAAAGGAAGTATATATAAAAGTTTGAAGTTAGTGGGTATGAAGGGTCCAACAAGAAGAAGAAGAAGAAGAAGGGAAGTTGATGAGGAAGGAAATTCTAGAGGACTATGATGTAAAGGGAAAGTTAAATATGTGGTGAAAATGAAAAAAGTAAGAAACATATGGTCCCAACAAAGTAAATTCAAAAGAGAAACACTTTTCAATTCTCTCTTTCTTTCTTTCTTTTTAATGGTTTCCTTTTATATATATATATATATATATATATATATTTTATTTTTTTTTTTTTTTTTTTCCTTTTACTTGTGCTTGGAGTTAAAATCATGAAGAAGAAGAAAAAAACCAATAATTACACACAACTTCTCTTACTTTTTCTTGTAAGTACCAACAATTGCGCTATTTACCCGCACCAACCTTTTTTTTCTTTTTAAATTTTATATAATGATTTTTTTAAAATATAATAAATTGACAAAATATTTACATCTATAGAACAATTTAAAAAACAGAAAAAGCGCACATGCCCACAATGAAAAGTACTGTCTCCGTCAATACGAAATTAATTTACCAATCACGCACTTAATATATTTGATACGCGATCTTGTACCAAAATTAAATTTGGTACACGAACGGGTAGTTAAATCTAAACGACACGATTGTGTACCAATATCCTAATTTTTTTTCAAGATCGTGTATCAAATAAATCTTTTATATTTGGTACACGATCGTTTAGATTTAGCTATCGATCATCTAGATTTGGTTACACGGTTGTTTAGATATTGATATACAATCGTGTACCCAAATCTAAACTATCAATTTGGTACACGATCTTGTGTAGGCAAATCTAAACAATCTACTAGTATGCTAACGATTTTTTGTCAAGATCGTGTACCAAATAAATCTTTTATATTTGGTACACAATCGTTACCCAAATCTAAACTATCAATATCACGATGTTTTTTTTTTAATATACCAATAATCTAAACGATCGTGTACCAATATTTAACGATTTTTGTTCAAGATCGTGTACGAAAATTTATATTTAGTACACGATCTTGAATAAAAAAAATAATACAAGATTTATGGTTGATTGAAAACAAGATCATGATTTCAACAAAATATAAAAGAAAAAATGCAAAAGAAGAAGAGAAGAAAGAAGATGGAAAGTAAGAGCAAACTTGAAATATTTAAAAAAAATAGTCGGTTTTATGGGTTTTTTTTTATTTTGTTACACAATTCGTAAATATTTTGGTGTTTTGTTATATTTATGAAAAGTTTATTTTTATATATGGTGCAGGCTATATAATTTTTTATTTTGGAAAATTGTATAAGATGTAAAAAATATTTATGAAAAACCAGCCCATCACACCTCTTTTTTTTGTATATTGCGAATATGGCAAATATAACAAGTAATTAGTGATATCAGACAATCAGATGACTATTTGAGGGTTATTAGAGGGCTATCAAAGGCTTATCGACTTTTAAATTTGTTACTTTTGAAATTTAGAAAATGTAGTCTAGTGACATACGCTCTTTGTTATCATAATTTTTTTTGCTAATTTTATAAATGCTCCTATTATTTTGAACGGAGAAAAACTCAATTCATTTACTTAAGTTCAAGGATTGTTATCCATTAAATAAGTGTTTAATTGAAAATGTGGAACTAATTAGTAAATCTATTAACATTTTTTTTCATTTAAGATTAAGTAGATAGCAACAATTTTCTGATATTTTTTCTACTTATTTACTAAAAATTAAGTGAAAATATTGCTTGTCACACTTCGGTAGAATTCTGGGATTGGACATATGATAATTTTACTCAGATGAATGTGTGTTGATTTCTTTTTAGTACCCAACCACTCATCTCTTGTTTAAAAATCAAGTGAAAATACTATAAATCTTTCCTAAAGGATTAGGAACTGATCACATCGTAAAAAAAATAAATAAATGAAAATGACAAAACTACTTAAGTATTTATAAAATATAACAAAGTTTCAAGTTCTATTACGAATAGACTTCTATTCATGTCTATTAATATCATTTATGTATACTGATTGAAAGCTCTATTAGTGTTAAATAATAGATCTGAAATTTTAATATTTTGTAAATATTTTGATTTAAATTTTATTATTTTAATTTGTAAATATTTTGATTTTTTTTTTTTTTTTGTTAAATTTGAAATGGGTGTAATACAAATTTAGAGTTTGAAAAGAATAGGTTTTGGAGTTTTAAATAGTTACCACTCGTAGAGTTTAAGAGAATAAGTATTGATTTTTTTCCCCCTAATTTTTGAAGCTTAAAAACCTTAAATTACTTGTAGTCCTCTGCTTGAAAGTTCTTTTCTTTAAATTAAATAAATCAATAGACTTTAGCTTATGAGATTTTAATTTTGTATTTAATTCTATCTCTGAACGATAATTTTTTTTTACAAAAAGTTCTCCCTGAAAATTCAACTTTATATTTAATAGATTTAAATTTATATAAAATTGCTGAACATACCAAAAACTTATTAGACACTAATTAAGGGTCCATTTAGACTGATTTTAAAAAATATATATTTTTAAAAAAACTCATTTTTCTAAAATTTGTTTAAAATACACTTAAAAATCAAATTCAACTTTTTTTTAATATAACTTATTTTCTAAATTAAACACTTGAAAAATGTAATCTAAACCTACTATAAGTTTTTTTCAATTATTTTATATTTCTAAAAAAAAATTAAAATTATTAAACACAATTGAACTCATACTTTTAAAGCTTCTAGATATAGTTTTTGAAAATTATTTGATATTTCTAAAATTTTAATTTGGAAATTATTAAACACAATTGAACTTTAATATACTTTTAAAGCTTCTAGATATATTAGATGTAGACAACAATCAAGAAAGTTGAGAGACTAAACTTATATCATTAAATTTCAAGCGATAGCTCTTCAAATCTATTTCCAATCTACGTAAACATCGACTTTAGATGTTAAATCTAACCGGGTCAAACACCCTCTAAAAGACTTAATTGATAGTGTAGATGATCAATATTGTTTTCTTTAATAACGAACTTATCTCATTCACGATATATATGTATATGTATATATATGTATATGTATACATATATATACATATGTATGTATGCATGCATGTATATGTATATATACACATTTATATATATATATATATTAGAAAGAAATATATTTTTGAGTACTAAGTCTTGGATTTGGTTTCTGTAGCATCCTCATTTGCAGAAAGCACACAACGATAATATATTGTGTTAGAGCGTCATGATGCTCTAAACTTGTCTCAAGTGCATCAAAATCATTAGCTCTGCGAAGTTGTTCCTAGCACCACGACCTCATTATGATTTTATAAATGAGTTTTTCGCTATCTAGGTCAGCTCATCTACGATTCCAAGCTGGCCTTTTGCTCGATCTCTCTCTATTTTTTTTTGTCATTTAGTCTAGTTTTATGTGCTTGAATACCCTCATCATCTAGCATGTGGATAAGAAACTAAGATAAAATTTTATAGCTTGGGTTTTAGGATTCTTTCCTAATTATTTCATTGTTTGTGAGCTTTTGAATCATGATTTTGATGTATGGCCAATTCGATTATGTTTTATCAAGATTGAGACATATTATCATACGTTTGTGGATATACGTTTACGGCTTGAATTAATATATATTATCGTGACACTTAACTGTATAGATTTTTCTAAAGGCAATGAATTGAGTTAACTTACAGTTCAATTAGATGAGTATTATTGGACTAACCAATTTAAAATTGAATCCATAGTATAATTAGCGAGATGCTTGAAAGTTGATTATTCACCCAACATGTCCTAGATCTTAATGCTATTAGGATAAATCCAACATGTATGCTTTTCATCCTGTTGAATTGTACTAAATTGTAGTTCAAGAAAATTTGGTTTAACTTTTTTAATTCAATTGGTTGAGATTTAACATTAGAGATGGTGATAATAATGTCATGATTAAACAAATTGAAATACGGAATTTCCATTCATACTCAAGCTAGCTAGATCTTTTAAGTCATTGAACACCTTCTCAATTTTTCTCTTCAGTTTACTTTTTTGTTATTTGCTATCAAAACATATCACATATCCCCCTCCATCAGTTACCTCGGATTGGAAACTACTTTATCTTGAGAAATTATTTATATTTCCTAGGTAACCCATACTTACCACTAAGAGTAGTTGTTCGAGTGCGATCCAAATTTAGGCAACAAAATCTGTCTGATCCCAATTTGAAACTTGGCATTTGATCAATTTTGATTTCGTATCACTATTTTAAGATTTATACTTTAACCTCAATTTTTCGGACACTAATTTATCTTTTTTTAGTATTTTAGTGTTAATGTCTATTAATAAATTTTAAAAATTAAAATAGGTAACTCTAGTCATCATTAGAATAAAATTTTAAATTTTATTAAATAATTATTTTAAATGAAATAAACAACATTGACACAAATAATAAAAAAGTAAGTATTTAATGATAATAGAGATTATCGAGGCTAAAAAAATAAAATCTTAAACCTTAGGATTTAAAAAAAAAACAAATTTCAAATTTCAAACCATGTGTAACATTTTAAAAGAAAAATACCAATAAGATACTTTCTATATATATATATAAAAAAAATTATATGTCTCTCCCCTTTCTCATGGATTCATATGGATGTGTTTCTTTTCTTCTTTTGAAGAGTGAGAGGGACGAGTGCCTGAGCATGAGGAAAAGCAACTGTGGCACTGAAAAACATGGTGGGTTTTTTTTTTAATAAGCATTTACGTTTTACAAAGGAACACAAATGCATTGAAAACGACCTCACACATTTCTCTTTCCTTTTTTTGTTTATTAAATAAATTTGCCTCTCATATTTTATTAATAATATACATTTTTTTCTAAAAAAAATATTCATATATTCATACAAAAAAAGTTCACACATATACATACAAAGAAGGTCACAAGAACCTTTTCCTTTATTTTTTGTTTGTTTGAAAGCTTCATTCCTTTTAATACACTTAGAATGGTCCCCAAAACAAGTAATATATATATATAGATATGTGAATATGTGTATATCTATTTACATATATTTCAGACCCTCATTCATTTCCTACATTTATGACATGGGTCCAACCATCTATCCGTTTGGAATAATACTCACTTTTCCCTATTTATTTTTAGTATTCTCGTTTCAATATCCTCGAGAATGACTCCGTTGTCAAGGGCTTGAGTTCTAATTTTCGTGTGAGTTTAATATAAAAAAATCCTTGATATATTCCCAAATCTAAGCTCTTTGAGTGGATATGAGGGTGCTCCCAAGTTGGAGGACAAAAAAAGAAGTCTTTTGACTACCCTACTAATTATCTGAGTTCGTTTGTAGATTTCTAATAATAACCCATTTGAATATAGATTAAAAAGATTACATCCCCTAATAATCATTACGAATTTAAAGATGGTATATACCATTAAACTGCACGATTGAAACCTCCCCAAATAAATTTAGAGAAAAAAGTGATTTTTTTATTAATCTTTTCTAATTTTTTTTCCGTGGTCTATTCTACTTTTCGAATATATATTGCATACAATTGTGTACTGTTTTAAGTAAGAAGAAGATATGTTTACATAAAATTGTAGTAGAGACGACCTTACCAAGGGAGTGAAAAGGGAAATGTTTTTAAAGTTTTTAATTAACCCTATTTGGTGATTAATTTAAGAACATGCACAAAATAATTGAAGAAGAACATAAATTATATATTTTCTTTTACCTTCAAGTATTTGGTGTAGGCTTTCTATTAAAATATTCAAGAAAGTTAGTTAGGTTTTACAGTGGTAAAAATGAGAAAGGATGAAAAATTCTTTACCATCTGTTAATACATTAAATAGTAATGAAAAAAGGGTACTGTAAAGAAATGTTTCTTCTTCACACACAATAATGAGTGATTCTTTTGATATTATTATTGTACTTTTGAAGAATTCAAATAATGGGATTTTTCTTTGCAGCTAAAAACCAACATAAATTATTAAAACCTAACACCTCAAGTTTTTCGTCCCTCGAGACACTGCAATAATCATATCACATATACAATAATTCAACAAAATCATGAGTCTAAAAAGAAACCCAACAAAAAAAAATACAAATACAAATACAAATACAAATACACACACAAACAACAAAACCAGACCCTATGCAAATTTTAATCCAATCGACGTCCATATATCTTGATTGAATTGTTCAACTTGCGATTGATCATCTTTCATATGACACAAATCCTCAAAAATTACTAACTCTAATACATGTTTCGTCTCAAAAAAGTTATATAATCCATGAGATATATATATTTTTTAAAGAGTCTAGAACAATGTGGCTACGGATCAAAAATTCGATCAAGCCTTAAGCTAAATAGCTATTAGAAAGATTGTCATAACGAGAATACTTCTAAAACTTTTGAACAAGTCACTGTTTTTTAAAAAATTGTTAGTCACATTGTTTTAGACTCTTTAAATATATATTCACTCTCCATCACCTTCTGTTGTAGCTGACGACATGTAGCTGATGGCGAGTGAGGTCTCCTCGGGCATGGCGGAGCTGACGTGAAAATGCAACCGGCAAGTTTGGCAAGTGATTTCCATAATGGTGGAGCTCATTTTCCGGCTAGCTTCTTCCTTCAAGATCCTTGCTTTCTCCAATTCCGCTTGAGCCTGCTGTCTTATCATTTTTGCATTTGCAAACTCGACCTCGGCAATTTCGATCTGTCGTTTTGCCTCTCGTCTTGCTTCATCCGCATATGCCTTCTCCGCTATCGCCAGCTCGAGTTGACGGTCATCGTTTGGCTCCTTGTTGGACGACCCAATTGAGAGCTTCAAAAAAGCTGAGCTTGGAGAAGAGAGATGGAGCTCAAGATCATGGCGATCGGGTAAATTAATGTTGATGTTTCGATCTGAGTTTGATGATAAAATTGGAAACCCTCGTAATGGAGTACTAGTCATTTGAAATGCATGATCGTTGCTGGTGGAGGCGCCAGTGTAAGATACTGATCGTGAGTTATAGGGTTGCAATAACAGTGGTGGTGGTGGTGGCGGCCGTACCACCGCCGACTGCAACTGATCGGACCTCAGATGGCGCAGATTGCAAGTGTCTTGATGCTCTATGAAACTCTCCACTCTGAAAAGAGTAAACCAAGAAGGGAAATTTTGTTTATTACATAAATGGGAAAAATACTATGTAATAGTACAATGAATAAATAAATTATATTATTAATATAAATTCAAACTTCGACTACCTTATTTCTTCAATATTAATTCCTCCATTTATATAAAGAGAAGAAAATCAAAGTAATTCTAAGCCTAAAACAATATAATAATTGATAGGTTTTACACGAACAAAAAAGAAAATGTATTTTGTTCCTTTATATATTGAGAGTCATCCGAAATCACCTGTCAACTCAACCATAAACTGATTAGTTTATCTATTAAATTTGATATCTTATCAAATCAAGTTTTGAACCCATTCACTGGAAGAGATAACAAAGCTCTAATTAACGTTGATAAGTAAGGAAGCAACAAAATTATGGACTTGTCAACCTTTCTATATATAGCGATTGTGAAGATGAGGAATCAAATTAAACCTTCTACTTCTAAAATGGATATTCATGTTAATTATGGTTGAACTAAAACTAGTACGAAATAAGTTTGAAATTGAAGAGAGAGAAAGGGGACCTGGAAAAGACACGACCACAATCACAAGAGTGGCCACGAGTGCCACAAGTTTTGAGGTGAGCTTTGAAATCAGAATGAACAGCATAAGCCTTAGAGCATTTGTCACAAACCCACTGTTTTTGGTTACTATGCTTTCTCCGGAAGTGTTTTTTAATCCCAACTAGATCACCAAGCGCATGGCAAGGGTGATGATGTAGACACGTAGGCTCCGGACAAACAAACACCTTTTTCTTCACAACAACATTACTACTACTACTCTCCGCCTCCGCCCTCTTCACCAACTTCCACGGCACCTTGTGACGCCGTCGATGCATCTGTAGATTCTGATCTCTTTGAAACCCTTGATTGCATATCTCACATACGTACCGATCCGATTCAAGTAGCGTCTTGGGTGATAAAGAAACCACTTCCGCATCCGGATCTAATTTTATTCAATTTAATATAATTTAATTAATTGATTCGAAAACTTGAAATAATAATGGTTTTAAATTTGTTATTACCTGGAGTGCCGGCGGGTCTTCGTTTTCGTTTGGTGGTGATGGAATATTGGTCGGAATTGGGGGGAGGAGGAGGAGGAGGAGGAGGAAGAAGGGGTGTGGAAGAAGAAGAAGAGGAAGGATTCAACATTTAGATAATTTAATGATATGATGAAGAAGCTGAATAATAATGGGAAGAAAAAGGGGTCGGGGGAAGAGATTATATATATAAAGAGAGCAAATTTTTCTGTGTATATGGTAATGCTATATGGAAGTGAAAAGGGATGAATTAATAATATGATAAAAAGAAGGAGATAATTGGGGGAAGAGAGATGGGGCTGCCTGACCACCCCCGATCACATTACCTTCTAATGTTTAGGGCCCCTTTTTCTTTTTCTTTTTCTTTTTCTTTTTCTTTTTCTTTCTTTCTTTCTTTTCTCTTTCCTCAACTTGGGCATCAAGAATAATAACATATGTGTACATATATTGAAAAATAATTTAAAGGTAAAAACTTTTAATTATATATATATATATATATATATATTTTTAATATTATAATCTATTTCTGATAGACCACCTATAAACTGAAACAAACTATAATTAGTTGTGTTTATCATGATATAGATAGTAAAAAATATTAGTTTATCTTAGTCTATTGTTGTTTATCGTAAATATTGTGTTTATCATGATATAGATAGTAAAAAATATCATGATATAGATAGTAAGAAATTGGGTAGATTATAATTGAAATTCGTGACAAACTTATTATTATTAGATAGTAATTGAAGTTTTGTTACATGTGTTTCTCGATTTAGGACCATTCTTTCAAAAAGAAAATCATTCACAATGTTTGGTATATTTTAGTACAAAAACAAGTTAATTTCATTTTGGTCAAACTCTTATCATTACTTTTTGTTGTATAATTGTGTGTGAATATTGGTGAATATATTGGATAATATAGCTTCAAATATGTTGGATGTATGATGATGTAACTTATGGAGTGAATATTTAAGTGGCAAAATAAAAACAAGATTTGAAAATACAGTTTATGGAATTAAAAAAGAAAAGGAAAAGAAAAGTTTATGAACCAAAAGTTTAATTTAGAGATTGAAAATGGACATGAACTTTAGTTTTAAAAAGTTTTGAGTAAATATTAGGTTTAGAATATTCTTAATCTTAGTCTCCTCTTAACTTTTATATATACTTTGCTTTATTTTATCTTTCTAAAAGTTTCTTTTTTTGGTACTTTAAACTTTTCTAAATATTTTATTTGGCCTTTATTTGTTAACAATTTTGTATAGATCACACCTTTTCTGAAGTTTGGATTCATATCAAAATTAAATATACATGTGATTTATAACACACCATCCTCAAATGATGTCAAACTTAAATTTATGACAAATAACCAAAAAATATAATTTTTGTAAAGTTAAATAATCAAAATACTTGAAATTAGGGAGATTAAAAAACTAAGTAAATCATAAAAAATACTCAAGATCAAAATATATAATTAAATTTCAAAATTATAGTTAATATGATTATTTTTTAGTTCAACTCAAATATATATTACAATTAATAATTCACACATTACTGTGCAAATTATCACATGCAAGACTTTATTGATTGATGATGGTTGACAATCTTATTTCCTGTAGATGCATGTAGAGTTAAAATTAAAAGTTTTTTTTTGTATTTCACACTTATAAATTACCTTTGTAGAAGAAAAGAAAAGTAAGAGCATTTAGCACTTTTCCCTATTATAAGGAAGATTCAAATTGAATTATCCTCAAATGATAAACTAAAATTTTATATTAAAAGATGATGAATAGTTTAGTTACTGTCTGAGTTATGTTCATTCTAACAAATACAACAATATATTTTATAGATAAACGTCAAATAATTTTAATATTATTAAAATTTTCAAAAATGAGTTATAAACGTACCTGTATAATTTAGTGAAAAAGACTTTTTATCATTTGAAAAAGTAATATTTAATTTGATTACAAGGTGAGCATAGTTAAATAAACTAATTATTTCTACACTCACATTATGTTATAAGAAATTAAAAGGTTGCTTAATAATTACACTTTTATTAAACAAATATTAACAATCAAGTGGTATTAGATGAGAGATTAATAATTAGTTTTTTCCCCCAAACTGTTTATATATATTCACCCAAAAAAGAAAGAAGTTTACATAATTGAGTACCAAACACAAAGTCAAAATGCACCTTATTTTTTCCCCTTGCTTTTAGGCTAATTATAAACGTAAAATATGATAAAGTTCCAATATAATTCAAAACAAAAATTAAAGTAATTACAAATTTATGTGAGAAAATCACACACAAAAAGAAACTATTAGGATCGGATATGAAGAGTACTATGATATTTTTAATGTATATTAAGGAGTCAAATGCATCGTTTATTTTATGTATGCATATAATTTCTCAGTACTCAACAATGGAATGAAAAGGATATATGAGTTCTATGAAAAATGATATCTTGAGATATAAAAAATTGTTGATGCACAAAGTCATACAACTTGTAATCTTTCATTTCAGTAGGATAACCCAAAAACACCGCTAGTATAGACCTAAGATCAAATTTTGTTCTCTAAGATGATAATGATGAAATCAAAAGGTGAAGTTTTGATGATTGTTCCCCGTTTTTTTCCATGGTTGAAACACAATGTGGTGTGTTTGTTGAGCAATTCCGATTGAATAATACACCAGAATTAGTTTTCACTGAAGTTTTAAAGTTGTTACTTATAAATTTTCGTATGTTGCTCGTCTTGAACAAAACTTTGTCGTTGAAAGAAAACACCAACTGGTAATACATAATACTCCTAATATCCTAAAATGAATATAGTCCAACGATTAATACAATTTACCAAACTTGAACTTATAAGACCTAAAAAATAAAATAAAATAAAATTCGTTAATATGAGTTCCATTTGGTAATTATATATACGAGTTTCCTTCTCAGTTTCACCCCTAAATTTATTGTTATGTTATCTACTTTTCATCCAAATTTTCAAAAATCAAATCGAGTTTTTAGATCTAAAAACAAATTTTAACTTATTTTATTTTTGGAATCGGGAGTAAGAATTCGAACTCAGTAAAAAGTAAAATTCGAACTCAGTAAAGAGTAAAAAAATATATGAAATTAAAACAATTACCAAACTAGGTGATAATTTATTTCATTCCAATTTTTACAAGTTAAAAAAGATATATGCTCATGTACCCAAATCATTTTTCTTTTTCGGTACTAAAAGAGAAATTGTGAAGAAGAAAAAAAGTAAGAAGAGTTGAAGAAATTAATAGCATTTGCAATTATTGCTTATAGAAAATAAGTCTGTGGAAGAAAATAAATTTTAGAATAAAGTCCAGAATGCAACAAAATTATCTTTTTCTTTCTTCCTTTCTTTGTTGAATCAGTAAAAAAAGTGATTTGAACTTTAGATATATTATATGTGTTCTTTTTAGCTGTCATGGAGACACAAACCAAAACACACTTTCATCAAAAAGATAAAATGGAGAGGGAGAGAAATATGGTCTTATAATATGATATTGATAGGGGAAATCTAAATATATATAATAAATGAGTTTGACTTCAAGGGTAGATTATATATTTTTTTTAAAAAAAGTAATTGTTTAATTACTATAAATTAAAAGATATATATATTTAACACATAAAAGTATAAACTTTAATTTTGTTGAGTTGGAAAGAAGTTGGGGGGCACACAAGTTGTCTCTAAAAAAGAAAGAAAGCATATAGGACATAATCATGGTTCCCAAGTGTCTTGGATTACAAATCTAATAAACCTCTCTTTAATACTATTTTTAAACACAACTTTAATTATAATAAAAACACATTTACACTTTTCACTTTTTTTTTTTTTTTTTGTCTTAATCAAAACTTCATTAATTAATCCCCAAATTATATTTTTAATTATACCTACTTGCCCATCTTTTCAATACTAAATATTTCAGTTATGAACACAATATTTATATAAGTGTCTATCATTCATAGATTTTGAAATTGTTGTTATATTTATAAATATTTTTCACAATTTTGTGATTTGAAATAATTTATCTTTAAAATTAAATAATAAATGTAAGACTAAGACCATACATATATAAATTAATTTTCTATCTTGATAATGTAGTTTTAGTTTACATATATCCATTAGCTTAAGTTTTGAAGTGATGAATTAGTGATTTAAGATGGTATATTAGAATATGTGGTCTAGAAAAAAAGTATGTTATATGTCCAAACTATTGCACTGTTAGAGTTTTTATTTGTTGGATACTTTTCATATATTTTAAGATTACAAATGAGTGAGAGTGTTGAATAAAAGAAGTCACTGTTGAGTAGAAGGAAAGGAGGAGTTTTTGTGATAATAAGAGAGTCTCTTATTGGTTCAGTAATTAATCACATACCCTAATGGAAAAAAGAAAGGGTGTAGCAGAGAAATTAGGTGAAAGGACATAAATGAATGAATGGGGGAGGAAGAGAGGTTGTATTTTTCTTTGATTTTTGAAAACAACAACATATAAAAGTGAAGCTTATGACACAGAAATAAATGATATATACAAAAATAAAAATAAAAGATTATTAGACAGAGAACTGATTAAAACAAAGTTTTAAAAAAATAGAGAGAGAGAGAGATTTTGTCTGAATTCCTTTGTTGGTATCCAAAGAAGTGAACCAAACTTGGCATCTATTCCCTTCTCCTTTTAACATACACTCCCCACTACTCAATATCATTCATATATTAAATCCCTCTCAATTAATCATCACATACCAAGAAAAAAAAAACCCACCTTACTTACTTACTTACATGTTGAATTTCATATGTATGAGCTTCTTTAATAGAGACGATATTTCTTTTTTTTGAAATTGAGATGTTCATAGAAGATATTCTTTTCATATCGATAAACATATATTGTTAATAAAATATACCTTTTTCATATTATTCTTATAGAGAAGCACAAATTCGGTCTACTACATTGCCGCTTTGGCTTTCTCGTAAGGATGTTTTTCTTTATTTGGAAAAGCAAAAGACTTTTTTAGATAGTATTCTCCCACTCTTAGATTAAAGAAATATCAAGAGTAGTGGGTTGTAGTTGTTTGCCTTATTGACAATTCTTGTCTCGAAAAAATAAAAAAAATCACCATTATTTTAAAAAATACTTCAAAACATGCAATACCATCTATTAACTTTCATAAATATTTCAAAGAAGATCAATGGATAAAGTGAGACAATTGGACTTTTAAATTTTCAAGGAAAAAATGGAGACTTACAAATATGTGGTCAATGACCTAAAACAATGTTATATTGCAAACTTTTGAGTATATACTATATGTATGTGTGTGTATGTATATATATATAAAATGAATGGAAAATTTGAAAAAGATATTTGATATTATAATTAAAGCAAAAAAGGAAGGAAAAGAAATTAAATTAAGTAAAAAAAATGGTGTGTGTATGATTTGTAATTTGTCTGTTTGTTTGTTTCAGATTGTTTGTTTTTGTGTATGGTGTAAGGAATTTTCATTCTTGTTTTCCTTGAAATTTTGTGTCTCTGTGCTGTACTATTATTGTCACTAATATGAATTATGAGTGAGAGAGAGATAGAGAGAGACAGAGAGAGATAGAGAGAGGGAGAGAGAGTCATAGAAAGAGAGAGACTGACAAAAGTTTTTTTGTTAGGTAAGGTCAGGTCTGATAACCCAACGTGCCCTGCTACCCCCTTACTAATTTTAATTAAAATTCATCCCCATATATTACCTACTATCTTTCTAATTAAACTAACTACTCTTTTAAAGGACTGTATTTTTTTTTTTTTATGGAAATAATTGAAATTTTAGATGTTTAGAACCGTAGATGTACGAAATTATAGATGATGATGGATCATTCTAATTAAACAAACGACTCTTTGTTTTGTAGATATACGAAATTATAGATGATGATGGACTGCTCTAATTAATCTAACTACTATTTATTTTGTAGGAATGCTTTTGTAGATATTTGAGAATATTTTGATTATCGTGGTTGTTTCATATCATTTTTACTCATAAATGTATTAAATTTATATAGTGATGTTGGTTATTAATATGTCAGTAATTTGATATAATTTGAACTTATATGTAGCATATTTGTTTTTATTTTTCTCAACAAAGTTATGTATATAATTTAAGAATTTTTTTATAAATTAAATATTAATCTGAATTTGAATTTAAATATATTGTTAAGAATAATAAGAATTATGATATAACAAAAAAAAAAGTATCTATAGTTGACTATTTATTTTAATTATATAATGCAAAATAAATATTTATTATATATAATAGAAAAGAACAAAAATGTAAAATGGAATATCGAAAATATGACAATTTGTGTTTCAACTCTCTGAATGCACTATGTTCGAGCATTCTAATATGTTCGAGAATCTCAGAATGTCGAGTATATTACAGTATTGCAAAACAAACATAGTAGCTAGTCTAGATGTCCACTCTATGGAAATTTGGAATGCCCGTAAAAAAAAAATGTTCTTCGTTTACCAAATTTTGTTGGTATAATTAAATTATAAGTTTAGTCCCTCAATTTTTCTGTTTTTCATTTGATATAAATCCTTTAATTTGTAACTTTGATGGATGAACATAAATTTTGTTTTTATGTTTATTATGTTTGTAAACTTTAAAAATGTCTAATTATGTCTAAATTTGATTTTTTTTTTTTTTGAAAAAGAACATTAAGTTATAGAATGAAAATTCAATGATTTCGTATATACATAACACAATAATCAAAACATTTTAGAATTTTCTAAAAAGTATATAAGAATCTATCAAATATTCAGTTTTTTAGTTTATCCAATATGTTACGTATATAAATCTATAATTACTAGATGAGAAGGATTGATCATATTCAACCATTAATTCACTTAAACAATTTCTATTATAGATAATGAATTAATACATGAGATAAGAAATTAAATTTGTTAATCTCAAGATTATAATAAAATCACTACGCGCATTTTACCTAATTAACTTAAAAATAATTAAATGGGATATCTAAATTATTAAAAAGAATATATTTGTTGAAAACTAAAGAATGAAAAATAATGGAGTTATAATAAAAAAAAATAATAAAACCTATATGTACATTGGTAGCAAATATTATAAGTTTATGGTGGTTTTATTTATTCAATAGAGAGTTATGATTGAATTTGTTTGAAGGTTATAAAATAAAAAGATACATCAAAATCAAGGAAAGATGACATACATATACAAACACACACACACACACAAAACTAACATAACATATCCATTTCTTGTGTCAATTTTGGTCGATTTTATTCGTTCAAAAGATAGATTTTTGTCCCCTCCCAATTTTCATAACGTTTTGCTTTTCGTTTTATGTATTGTCTTTTTTTTTTTTTTCTAATGTTAATGTTAATTGAATTATAGTACCGTTGGTTCTGTTCATGCATAGAAAATCTCACCAAATTTCAATCTACATTCAAAAAAAAGAAAAAAAAATCAATTAAAAAAGAAATATCCAAAAATATGGTAGTAGTTTTAATTACATCATATACCTTGGAGATATTTAGAACAACATTAGTAATAGTCATTTATTGCTACAATAAATATTACTTTGCATTAATTCTCAATTAGCTACTGCCAATGCTATCTCAAAACTCTCATTTGCTATAATTTGCTATAGTCTATAGTACTTACTATTTGCTATTTGCTTCAACAATTATTACTCTTTTACATTCAACATTCTTTTATTCTTTGCTATAATATTTATTGTTTCTTTCTTAAGCAAAAATAGTTTACGCCTCTAAAACATATTATTACTACTCAAATTAAAATAATCTACCATCAAATACAAATTATCACAATTATAAGAATCAATTCCTTGACTTAAACCCTTCTTTAATTATAAAAATTGAACACTAAACTTTTTTTTATTGAACTCTCAAACAACTCATAATTGTTTTCAAATATAGCAAAATGTAAAAAAAAAAAGTAAAAAAAAAAAATATCACTAATAGATACTGAAATTATGATATATTTGTAAATATTTTTAGCATTTTTTTTTTTTTTGTGAAAACAATTTTGCAACTCTTATAATTAAAATTAGAAGCAAAAATAATAAAAATTGAGCTGTGAGATTTAATAGAATTAGAATTAGAAAATTTTGCAATTTATGTGAAAAAAAGAAAGATAAAAAGGGTGAAAAGAGAGAAAATAGGAAAGAGGAGAGGAGAGAGGGGGGGAAGTGAAGTGAAAGGAAAAGAAATGAAAGGAGTGAAAAGATAGGGAACAGAGAGAGAGTCAGAGAGACAAATATACCCTAATTATTCATTTTCACTCCATTTTCTGTGTGTGGACCTACTCACTATACATAGTAACATACACATACATACATATATATATATATATGTATCTATCTTTGATTTAACATAATTCACTGCTACCATTTAATGCTTTTTTTTCTTTTTTTCTTTTAATCTTTCACAACCTCAGCATGTGATATATAACACAACATAATAATGATTTCTCTTAACTATTGACCTAAGAAGAGTGTACTCTTTCAACTTTCAAGTGTGTGTTTCTTGTTCAAATTTGTGTTGGAAATTTAGAAATAAACACACTTTTCGTTTTGAGGAATGAGGAAAGGTTTTAAATTGTCGTTGATGTTTTTTTTTTTTTTTAATAAACTACTAGTTATAAAGTGTAGGATTCGTTTGTTGAGTTTGGTTGGATTAAAAGTATTTTTTAGATTTAGTCTTATTTAGCGACCTAAATTTCTTTAATTTAAATAATTTTTTTTTGCTAATAAATGGAACCAACCAAACCATCAGGGTTGGATAATTTATTTAAATTTTTGTTCTAAAAAAAGTAAAATATTAATAAGTAGAAATACGATGTTTTAATTACTTTCATATATTGACTTACGATTAATTATATTACTCAATTTCAATTTACACACGGTAGATTTTCTTTCTAAAGTACTAAAAGATATTAGGAGTTGTTGTAGAATAAATTAGGTAAAAGATAATGTAATTAAATATATATATATATATATAATTTGTAAAAAATGCATTTGGCCAAATACTAAATATGACTCAAATACATGCAGTTGAGCTCAGGGGTAAATTTATTAGGGGTTGGGGGCACGTGCCCCTACTGACATTCTCGGTTTTTTATTTTAATATTAATTTTAAAGTGTTAAATTACAATATATATTAAATAATACTTTACTTTTACTAAATTCTGGTTTTGGTGTAATGGTTGTGCTACTGCAAAACCTTACAAAATCATAAAGTTTGAGTTCAATTCGGTTTGTTATAATTATTTATAAAGATAATTTTATCTTTCTTTCTAAATTTCAATAATTTTCTAAAAGAAATATAATTTTTAAAAAAGAGAAAGAAAAAAATCTATCTAAGTTAAAACTCTATCTTATTTCCTAGCCCTTGTTTGTTATCTAATGAATATTTAGAGAAAAAAATGCAATAAAGTCGATGATCCAAACTTTCACTCTCTTAACAATATTCCATGAAAAATGTATTGTTCATTCTCTTTTTCTTTTTTTTATGCAATTTTTAAATGCACATATTTACATTACAAAAAATCATGTGGAAATTGTCGGTCTTTCTTTATTGCTACAAATGTAGTGAATATTATTGGAGCATTAGTGAAACATCTAGATATTTTTTTTTACATTTTTTTAGTGTGCTTATTATATAGTGTTTGGTGCCCTTGTATAAAATTTTTGTATTCTCCGCTCATTGAGTTCATGGGTCTAGTCCATGAATCAACAAGACTCAAGTTCATAACTCTATAAGAGGAGTTTCTTAAAAGGTCTATGCTCTGCTTTCTCAAATCAAGCGTAAGCATCCAACCGATAAAGAATAGTATGATCAAATACTAGAGATCGAACTACATCGCATCAAATCAACATAAATACAATATCAATACAAAGTCCAACTTCTCGAATTTCTTTGAAAATCTCGTGTGAATAACATTTTAATCTTAATAAGTTCGAATAAGTTTAAGTTAGTTTAGATAAACCCATGAACCAATCCAACCAAGAAAATTTCATTTACCTTTTAATCAAAAATCAAATCCAAATGAGTTGATACCCAACTTAAATCCATTTTGGGATTTGGGTTGATTGGTTTTTTCTAATCATTGAGTTTTTTTTTTAATAGTTTAATTAAGAATGAGTCGTCAATATATATTGTTAATTGGACGTTTACGTTTCTCTCTCACTTACAATTCTATTGAATTTCGTTTTCACCATAATCAGTAGTTTTTTATAATTGTATCGTCGAAGGAAGGACAGTCAACATCATACTTAAATATAAGATTGTATCAATATATTTTGTTAAATACCAATGGATATAATCAACATATTTATTTTGATTAAAGAAAATTTTGTTTTTTAAAAAATTGTTTTTATTTCAACATTTTTTACCAACACTTCAAAAACTATTTTTAAATGGTTGTCAAATACTTAAGTGTGGTTTTACAATAACTTATTTTTTAAACTAAACATGTATCCCACACTCACTCCAAAATGTTTTTATTAACATGGGCTTGTGGTGTTATTGTTGAATTTCAAAGTAAGCTTGTGTTATTATTGAACTTCAAAGTTTTTATAAATTTCTATGTACAATTTCATGAAATTTAAAACATAAGTAATATTTTGATTGTAAAGTATTAATAAATTTTGTTTTAATATAAGAAAAGAGGAAGAAAATTATATTAGACGCCAAAAAGATTTTGAAATAAAAATATTTGTTGTATCCATGAAATGGGTTGGAACATTGAATTAAATGGGCTAAAAATTGAAACTTTGCAAATAGGCTTCGATTTATGGCCCAAAACAGGATAATGTGGCCCACTCAGCCGAATAGCAGCAATTGGTTAAAAAAAATAGGCCAAAATTTTAAAGAATCATTTTTAAAAATGACAAAAAGGTTTTGAAATTACAAAAAAGAAATAAATAAATAAATAAAAGATATAACATTTGATAAAATATTTAAAAATCAAGTGTAATAGTCTGTCACTTTTTTCTATTTTTGAAAAAAACCCTAAAATATGGCAAAATGATTTTCTTGAATGATAATTATTAATTATCAAAGTACAAACGTACCTCATAACCACACAAAAAAAACTATGTTTATAATATATATGTGTTTGTTAAAAAAAAATTGACAAACTATCTATACTCTATAGAACAAAACCACTAAAAAACAAAATTTATTATACTTGGTTTTGGTTTTTCTATGAAGTGTAAGTATTTTGTTAGATTTTTTTTCCTTACAATTTCTCATATATATTATTTAAATTATTTTATACAAATGGTTACAAAAAAAAATTAAAATTTGATATTGTTTCAAAAACTATTTTAAGCAATTTAAATCAAATACAGTCTAAATAGCTTTTAAAGAAGATTTGTTAACAAAAATAGTTGGTAGTGAAAAGTATGTAACTTGAAAGTATTGTTGCAAAATTAATTTTTAGGAGAGTAAAATGAAGATGTTTATATCCCTCATATATCTGCTTATTTAACTCAAATCATCTCATCCCAATAAAAAGATTTTTTTTTTTTTTTTGAATTATTAAGAAAGAAAAGATATTTTTGGGATTGTTAGAGAGATAAAAAGTTGATGTGTTCCATTTTATATCCTTGGCCAAAAACAAAGGTTAACCTGGTGGAATATTGTTGATCTAAAGTTAATGACAATATAATCAACCCAATGAAAAAAGAAAGTATAATGACACGTTCAAGTTGTTAAAGGAGCTTGGTGTAACATTACCAACATTTAGAGAACCATTTGTCCAATTGAGAGAGAACATTTACAAGAGTTCAAGAGGTTTATAAGTACCCAACTTATCTAGCTAATGAATGAACTATCTTGCGATACAACAAATCACACAAGATAAAGTCTAGACTCCCCTTTAAACTTGTTGAAGCATGGTTTACTGTGACCTCTATCTTAAGGCTTCCTTGAACGTGAATCTTTAGAGATCTCTAAAGTTAGGCTCCCCTAACTTGTATGATTCTTCTCAATAATGTCACATAGAGTCGGTAGCAATAATCTTCACGGAGGTTGCTGTGATCTTCTTCTTATTACGAACATTTTAAAAACGTGTTGAACAAAACAACTTTACTTACTTGATACACTTTTCCAGTTTTTTCTCGTCATACATAAAGCAACCAAAGAACACCTTTTTATATAGAAAGCCAAGAAGGAAAGAGACGGACACAACCATGAAGATCACAACCAAACAAGGAAAACTCTCTATACAAACAGGAAACAAAAAGGAAGGTTCCGAAAAGGAAAACACCAAACAATACAAAAAGCAAAAGAGTAAAAGAAAATTTTCAAGCCAAAGACTATTTTAAATTGATTGTCAAACACTCTAATTTTTTCTAAAAACATCTTAAAATATATTTAAAAAACTATTTACCTAGAGGAGTTGCCATATTGATCCTACAATTAGTTTACTGGATTTAGGATTATTAAAATAAGATTAATACTAAATAATCAATAGCTCTTAATATTGAAATGATAACAATTAATAATACTTTATTGATAATGGTCAATTGTTTACCTTTACTATTTACAGGTTTTAGAACATAGAATCCAACAGGTATAAAATTTTCTCTCGAAGTAGTGAGAGGGTAGGACCTCATTGTTCACGTCTCATAGTGAGAAGTTACGAGAACTACTCATCTACTTACCCCTAGGTGAGAAGGAGTAAATTAATTTCATCTTATGAACTTGTGCTTCCAGCTCTTCGTTCGGTCAAATCCCTCAAAATGATAGATGTTTTAAGTCGGCAACTTGAGCCATTCTCACTCATGCAAATCAAAGGATGATCAATCAAGCAGCTATATATTCAACTTCCATTGTAGATTTTGCAATGCATACCTGTTTGATGCTCTACCACACTATTGCTTTTCCTTTTAATTGTAAGAACATAGATCATGTATCAATTTTAAGTACAAACACAACTACTTTCCTTCAAGCTCAGTAACTTCAAACATTCCCTAAGCTAGCTTTACGCTGAAAAGAACGCAACTTCCAATCGCAACCTTCCTTTCACTATTTGCATTTTACATATACCATATATTTTCGTTCGATTTTACATTAAAGATATAATAGTATTCTTTCACACACTATTCTTTTCACTGACTATATGTAAATCTTTTTTTGGTGTCAAGTAGCTTTTTTTTTTTTTTGTATTAGACTAGCTTTGTACACATCTTCCTCTTTCCTCCAACAATGTTGGCTCTTCTTCACAAATTGAATAAGTAATACCTCACTCTACATTATGCTACAACTCGTTGTCATTGTTTGCATTTGATTTTTCTCCAAATAATTCATCAATTTTTACCTCAATATCACTATCTCCATCATTTCCAAGTTCAATAATGACTATATCTTCGAGATGCAATGAAATATTTAACCAATTTGTTTACAAGCGTTAAAATTAAGAAATATTAATCCAAAATTTCAAGTCCAAGAGTTAAACATACCCAACATCACTCTAAACTTCTTATTTATTTAAAAATAAAAAAGTCCAAATCTTAAAAAAAAAAAAAACATTTTTTAAAACAATGTGCAAATATAGCAATTTTTTTATTTCTTTTTTGTATATTCCTAAAATACCCTTGTTTTAAGAGTAGTTGCAATGACTAACCTTTTTAGAAGAATTAATTAATGATATAGGAAACTTTAATTAAAACAAATAGCAAATATAACAAATTTCCTCCAATATTCTTATTATTTTTTTGTTTATTCCAAAAATAGTCTTGATTTCAAATGAAGAAAATCTAGCATGATTTTTTTCGCCATCTTGTTAACCGAACAATCATCATATTTGTTGTGATTCTCTCATCCTTTACTCGTTCAATTCATCATCTCCGACATTTCTCTCGTCATTTGCTCATGTCGAAAATGTAAGAAACGATGAAATTGAGAGTTTGGATTTCTCCACAAATGAATTTTTTAGGTTCCATCATAGAGAATATTGGAAGCTTATCGAAGTTAATGAAGTTTTTAACTAAAGTAATAAAAATCAAGCAGATGTAATCAATTTATGAATTTAGACTTCATGTAATCAATTAGTATATGGAATTTCAAGTGGAATATCTTCATATAAGAACTATGAGTTTAGACTTAAGCCATAACGTTCTAATTAGTGAAATCTCATTGATTTTCATTCAAATTTCTATTTGACCTCTTCTTCGATTTATTGTTAAAATGAATTCGTCGGCACCGAATTCTATCGCTTGTTCATATAAATATTTTTACAGTCAATTATACGAAACATTACCAACAATACGAGTGTTTTTATAAGGAAAAACAAAAAAACAAAAACAAAAACAACACCAATATGAATCTGTACATTTTCTTGAAAAATACATTTAACTTTTCTTTCAAGTCTATGATTTAGTGATAAAATTTAATATTGATAAAGACTCTAATCCACACAATATAAACAACAGTGAAACTATCTTTCTTCAAGTCTATAAAATCTATCATCAATAGACTTAAATCAACATAACACTTAAAAAACAATAATGAAACTATATACTTTTACTTATCTTTTATGAAAATAAATTCAATTCATTTTTCAAGTCTATCGATTTGGAAATATAGCATCGATATATACTCATTAATAAGTACACTAAAATAACAACAATGTATACATATTATTCTGTAGTCCTGGCAAAAATAGCAAAAAAATTTATGATAATAGAGTCCATGTCACTACATTTTCTAAATTGCAAAAGTAACAAATTTAAAAGCCGATAACCCTATGATTATTGTCGTATAGCCCTCCGATAGCTCTATGATTACCACATGATAGCCGTCTGATATCACTAATTTTGCCATATTTGCAAAATGCAAAAAACAGGTGTCATGAGCTGTTTTTGTCTAAATGTTCTTGTCATTTGATGCAATTTTTCTATTATTTTCACTTTCCATATGAAAATTCAACTTTCTCCAAGTCTATCAATGATAGAAACCTATCATCGATGGCCTCGAATTAAAAAAAAACAATAAAACTATCAATTTTCTTATTTTTTATGAAAATAAATTTAACTTTCTTTCAATCTACCAATGAAAGAAACTGAAACGAATCACTGATGGACTATCAAATACACAACAAAAACATAATTGAAACTATATATTTTATTATTTTCCATGAAAAAAATTCAACTTTTTTCAAGTCTATCACTAATCGAAAGTCATGATCAATGGACTATAAACAATAGCAAAAATAAAAATAAAAAAAGAAAAGAAAAGAAAAGATAAAAAGAAAAAAAAACTATACATTTTCTCACTTTTCATGAAAAATATATATTTAGCTTTCTTCTACTCTTCACTAATAGAAACCTATCATTGATAGATAGTGTACTAATCAACAACCTCAAAAAACAACATTGAAACTATGTATTTTCTTACTTTTCATGAAAATAAATTCAATTTTTTTCAAGTTTACCTATGATAGAAACGTATTATCAATAGACTCGAAACAAAAAAATAATGAAACTATAAATTTTCTCTCTTTTCATGAAAATATCTTTAGTTTTCTTCAAGTGTATCACTCATAGACACTAATCAACAACATTAAAAAAGCATAACATCAAAAACTATGTATTTTCTTACATTTCATTGAAAATAAATTGAACTTTCTTCAAGTCTATCAGTGATACAAATCTATCTGATAGACTCGAAACAAGTTAACAAAAAAATAAAAAATAAATAAATAAAAGCAATGGAACTGTACATGCTTTTCATAAAAATATATTCAATTTTCTTCTAACACTGGTAGACACTTATCAACAACATAAAAAAAACAACAAAGAAACTATGAATTTTTTCTTACTTTTCATGAAAATAAATTCAACTTTC
>JACWES010000013.1:2809569-2856439 GCA_025688845.1 Cucumis hystrix
AAAAATACATTTAACTTTTCTTTCAAGTCTATGATTTAGTGATAAAATTTAATATTGATAAAGACTCTAATCCACACAATATAAACAACAGTGAAACTATCTTTCTTCAAGTCTATAAAATCTATCATCAATAGACTTAAATCAACATAACACTTAAAAAACAATAATGAAACTATATACTTTTACTTATCTTTTATGAAAATAAATTCAATTCATTTTTCAAGTCTATCGATTTGGAAATATAGCATCGATATATACTCATTAATAAGTACACTAAAATAACAACAATGTATACATATTATTCTGTAGTCCTGGCAAAAATAGCAAAAAAATTTATGATAATAGAGTCCATGTCACTACATTTTCTAAATTGCAAAAGTAACAAATTTAAAAGCCGATAACCCTATGATTATTGTCGTATAGCCCTCCGATAGCTCTATGATTACCACATGATAGCCGTCTGATATCACTAATTTTGCCATATTTGCAAAATGCAAAAAACAGGTGTCATGAGCTGTTTTTGTCTAAATGTTCTTGTCATTTGATGCAATTTTTCTATTATTTTCACTTTCCATATGAAAATTCAACTTTCTCCAAGTCTATCAATGATAGAAACCTATCATCGATGGCCTCGAATTAAAAAAAAACAATAAAACTATCAATTTTCTTATTTTTTATGAAAATAAATTTAACTTTCTTTCAATCTACCAATGAAAGAAACTGAAACGAATCACTGATGGACTATCAAATACACAACAAAAACATAATTGAAACTATATATTTTATTATTTTCCATGAAAAAAATTCAACTTTTTTCAAGTCTATCACTAATCGAAAGTCATGATCAATGGACTATAAACAATAGCAAAAATAAAAATAAAAAAAGAAAAGAAAAGAAAAGATAAAAAGAAAAAAAAACTATACATTTTCTCACTTTTCATGAAAAATATATATTTAGCTTTCTTCTACTCTTCACTAATAGAAACCTATCATTGATAGATAGTGTACTAATCAACAACCTCAAAAAACAACATTGAAACTATGTATTTTCTTACTTTTCATGAAAATAAATTCAATTTTTTTCAAGTCTACTGTTGATATAGAAACATATCATCGATAGACTAAAAAAATAGAACCATACACACTTTTCCTGAAAATATATATATTTTTTTTTCAACACTGATAGACACTTATCAACAACATAAAAAATAAAGCAAAGAAACTATGATTTTTTCTTACTTTTCATAAAATAAATTCAACTTTTTTCAAATCTATTAATGATAAAAACCTATCATCGATAGACTCTAATAAACAACATTAAAACAAAAAAAAAGCAACTCCTTTAAATATATTTATTATGGTATGGTTCTATAATTGAATCATGGTAATATGTTTTCGAGAATATGTGTATTTTTGTCATCAATAAAACTTTATCAATGACAAAAGTGTATCAATAATAGGTTGAACCATTATTAATCAATTTTTATCATTTATAAAATAAAAAAAAAATCAAGAACAACATTAATATATTTTTAATGATGTGCTTCTATCATTGATAACATAAAAGTATATATTTGATAGTCTGTTATCATTAAGCGGGTGTTTGGCCCATGGTTTTGGAATTAGGGGGCTTTGGTATTTGAAGCCAAATCCATGTTTGGACACTTGAAATAAAATTCCTAAAATTAAGATTCCAAACCATGGGTTTAGAATATGTTTTTTTTTATTGAATGTCATATGTTTTAGAAATATTTACACTTCAACATCTTATCAATGATCATTGATGATGGTTGACAACAAATGTTAGCCAACTTCACGATCAACCACGATGACCGATCATGATTGATCGACGGTCACAACAATTGATCATCTTAACTCTAATAAAAACAAATTTTTGAAAGACTTTTTTTTTCTAAATCATTCAGAATACGCCTTGATTTAATCACAATAATATTTTTTAAAATACACATTTTTCATTATTCTATTTTCTTTTATTCTTGAGTTTTTTTTTAATAACTATTATTATTAGATCATATTTTTTAATTATCTCTTTTCTTTTTATTATTTAAAATTAATCTTTCCTTCATTTAAGGAGATTTTGTTTATTTTATTATATTTTTCTAAGGTAAAATTTGATGACCTATCTAAATTGATCTTGAGTATAAATCAAATATTAATATATTGATAATATAGTAGAAATTGTAAATAGGAAAATTGCATTAGATGATTAAAAAATTTAGAAAAAAAAAACAGCTCATAACACCTCTTTTTTGCATATTGCAAATTTGGCAAATATGAGGGTAATTAGATGGTAATCAGACAGTAATCTGCTTTTAAATTTGCTATTTTTGTAATTTTGAAAATGTAAGTGACATGAGCTTTATTATCATAATTTTTTTTGCTATTTTGCACACTCCCCTTGTAAATATATATCACATATATACCATGGTTTATTTTTACTTTAATAACATTTTTTATTTTTTTTCATTTTTTTTCATTAGTCAATTTAACTAGAAGATTTAGAACTTATTTGGATTGACTTAAGAAAAAAGTGTTTGAAAAAAAACTCAGTTTTATATATAGTGTGTTTGGATTACATTTTTAAGTGTTTAATTTAGAAAATAAGTTATTTAAAAAAAAAAAAAACTAAAGTGTTTGGAAGCCACTCAAAATAGATTTTTAAATGTATTTCAAATATTTTTTAGGAAAAAATGTTTAAACAAAAATGAGTTTCTTGATAATTTTTTTTTTCACTACTACAAATTTGGTTTTTCTTGATGCACGCAAATTTTGATTTCTTGATGGTCATAGCAAATAGTCATCAAGAAAAATATTTTTCTTGATACAATGTTTATCTTGACGGTCATGTACGTCAAGAAAAGTTTCCTTATTTTGTGAAGAAATACAAAAAAAAAATGTAGATTCTTGATTTTCTTGATGGGCAAAGTTCCCTTAGTTTTGTTGATGGTCCACAAACGTCGAGAAAATTATTTCTCTATGGACAATAAACATCAATGATAATATATTAGTTGACTGACAATGCCCATAAAGTTAGATTTTCTTGATGGATGAGGTCCATCAAGGGATTAATTTTCTTGATTTGCATTGACCATCATCGAAAAAAATTAATATACTTGTTTTGAATTTCTTAGTGGGTTTAAATTTTTCTTGATGGGTCTAGGGTATTTTTATGGATAAAGACCAAAAAAAGATTATGAGCAAAGTCCATCAAGAAAAGAATTTATAATTTTGGGTTTTGGATAAGATCACGGGCAAGACGCATCAATAAAATAATATCGCCCATCAAGAAAAAACTATTTTTCACGAAGCATGAAATTCGAACCCTTATTACTGAGCTCAGAAAACACGATATTCATCAATAATATTCTTACTTTACTATTTTTTTTTTCAATTATTACTTTTTATTCATCAATAATATAATATTACTTTTTTAAAAGTTAACTGTTGTAATTATAATTAAATTGAAATAAGTGACTTTATCAAAATTAAATTAGTTATTATGTTCAACTTTAATGAGTTAAATTGAAAGTTTGTAATTTAGAGTTTTTAAAATTTGTAGAAGCTGGCCAACAAGAACTTTGCTCATACACTTGTATGTATCTGTGGACAAAATGTTCCAAGTTCAAATTCTCACCAATGCATTAAAAATTTGTAGAAGTTGTTTACAATTCTTAGTACAAGAATCATTGAGGAGAGAATCAAGATGATAAAAATCTAAAATAGAAAAAATTTTCGGGCTTTCTTGATATCTTCCTACTTGATGGACAAAAACCATTAATGTAGATATTTTTTTACGTGTTTTGCACATCAAAGAAGTGCAAATTTGTAGTAATGTTCAAAACCAGCACCTCAAGCATAGACATCAGAAATTCACATTCCCAAATCATGCACTCCAAACATAAGCATCTATAATTCTCAGACATCAGAAACCTATCAAATAAGCCTACAGACATTTAATTTTCAAACATTTGATTTTGAACTTTTCTGCCAAACGCCTTCTAAATATGTGATACAAAAATATTGGTGATAGAGAGGTATATCAACAATAGTTTGCTATCATTGAAAAATTGACATATTTCTTTACTAAAATCCTCTTTTTATAGATTTCTATAAAAAGGAGTCTCAATGATTTTTTGGTACATTTTCTATTGGCTAAAGGGTTAGGGAAATGTTTTGTTAGATTTGCAATTGGTTTAAAAAAAGTATCAATGACATTTTCTATTGATTTTTTTTGGACAGTTATGTGGACTAAGGTAAATTTTGTTATATTTGCAATTAATTTTGACATTTTCTCAATATATATATATATATATATACTTTAAAAGATATTGTAATATAACTTGGGGTTGTGGATCCGAACTTATGACCTTTTGTTATTGATTACATACAAGTGCCAATTGAGGTGAGTCCATGTTGACATTATTTTTTCAATATTTTAGCCTTATTTTGCTACATATGCAAGGAGCCCAAATAAAAAAGAGACCACGACCCAATCCAATATTAGTACAAACTAACATAAGAAGGGATAATTGCAAATATAGCAATTAGATTCAAAATATTTGTATATGTATTAACATTTTAAAAGATTTGCAAATATAGCAAAATCAGTCAAAGTCGATCAATAATATATATTTCTATCACTAGTAGAGCTAGTAGACCATGTTGAAAATATTGGTCTATCATTTAATGATAGAAGTCTATGACTAATAAAATTTACTATATCTACAATTTTTTAAAAATATTGTTATATACTTAATTATTATTTTTAAAATTACTACCTATTATAATTACTCAATTATGCAAATTTCAAATTCAAACTCAACTTCCAAAAACCAATATCAGTCCAAATTTAAACAAAAACAAACCATAAAACGTTCTACATCTACATATCTATCTAGCTATCCTTAATTTTTATAAAAAATATGGGATCTATGGATATTAAATACAATACCATATATTGAAAAGAGAAAACAAAAACTATGAAGAAAAGGTTATGTGCCATTGGCGGAATAATACTTGTGACAGGTGAGCAAATGACAGACAATAGACAACTGGAGAGTGGAAGCAAAAGAATGAAATTAAGAGAAAAGGGTGAAGTCTTGTATCAGATCCATGAGTCCCTACTCGATGTTGAATGACAAACAGGTGGTAGGTCAAAACAAATATCTATCAATGATGTGAAGGTAACTCATTGACATTGCATATGTTTTTGCTATTAATCGTGGTCCATTATTAACTTAAGTATCTGTGGGACTTAGTCCACGATTTCATTTACTTGTCGATCGTGTCTGGCCAATTTCATCGTCCTACTTTTATCCATCTATTCGATGTTGGTTTATAAATTTTGAAAATATCCATTTTGAAATGTTAAATATTTGCTCCAACCCTATACTTTCTTTGTAACTTTCAAAAGACAAGTCAGTTAAATTGAATAAAGGATTGTGGACTATGGACGACGATGGTGGACGGCGGATGGCGAGGGCTCTCTCTCTCGACCTCTTCCTCTTTTCTTTGCATTTGTGTTTTGTGTTCTGTGTTTTGTGAACACATAACTTAAATTGAATAAAGGATTTTTCGACGCATCTCAATAACGTAGGAAATGCACATTATTTCCGATGTCATAAAGTGAAACGTTGGAGATAGTTTCAACCCATGCCGACATTTCACGTACCTGCATGACATCGAGGAAATTTAAACAATTTAATTAGTTATTTAATTTTCTCCGACATAGTCAACGTAGACATCGAAGAGAGTTAAAAAACTAAATTAATTATTTCCACTTTTTTGTGACGAATTTTGCCTAGATATCGAAAAAAGTGGAATAATCAAATAATTATTTTTAGTTTCTCCAATGAGTCTTATCTAGTTGTCGGACGATGTTAAATAATTAAAAAATCTTTCTACTTTCGCTGACGTTTTTTCATAACGTCGACAAAACGTGAAATAAATTTTTAAAAAATTATATTGGTGGATCAGTTCCGACGCTATAATTAAGACGTCGGGATTGCACCTCTATACCGACAGTACTTTCCAATGTCTGAAATAGTAGGACATCTCAACCTATTAATTTTCGATGTTTATTTTAACGTCAGGAATTTTTCGATTTCATGTAGTTATATGAATAAAAATATAAAAATATTCATGTAGTTATATGAATAAAAATTATAGTCAATTCAATACTATATTTTTAAAATTGACGCGATTGAGAGATGCACAACTCACTAACAACTAATATTAAGTTGAATTAAGTTTGAAATCAAAATTAAAATAAGATTTACAAAAAGGAAAATCAAAAGAAATAATTTTATTTAAAAGGGAGAGTAAATGCAACCAAAACATTCTCTTTGATCAAACTTCCACCAAAATACTATAATAAAATAATGATCTCTTCAAAATAAAAAAAAATAAAAAAGAAAAAAGAATTAATCTCATAAAGATAATGATAAATTAATTTAGGTTGGAAGATTTTTGTCACAACCTTCTCTATTTCTCTCTACTCATAAAGTCATAAGATAAATAACATATAATATATATATATCAAAAGAACCCTTTCCTTTTTCACCCACTTTTCTCCTTCTTTGCCTTTTCCTTCCCTTTCAGTCTCTCTCTCTCTCTCTCTCTCTCTCAGTTTCTCTCTCCTCCGGCAAAAACCCTAAAGTGCCGTTTACACCCACCCAAGTAAGTTTTCTCTCTCCTCCTCCTCCTCTCTCTCTCTCTGTCTTTGTCTCCTCTCTCTCTCATCTCTCAATATATGGGGTCCTTCTTTGTGCTCTTTGACCATTACTGACATTTTCGTATATAAATATTGCTATCCTTTGTTCTTTATATATACTTCTTCTATGTCCACTTTTTTAATATATTTTTTCGTTCCTTTTTGTTTCTGATCAACTTTGGTTTCTGACGGTTTATTCCAATATATTTCCTAACCCTGATTTTTGTTTATGTAACCGTATGATGAGAATTTTGAATCTTAAAGTTGTCTCCTTTTTAGGGTTTATGGTGGAAATATATGTTAACGGATTACTTTATGTTTACCCTTCTATACGTATATTGAAAAGGGGCTTTAATTAGATAGAACCCCTAATTTTTAGTTGGTTGGTGGGATACTGGAATTTCCAATTTTGGAACTTTTCAATCAAGAGTATGCTGTTAAATCAACCCATTTTGGTTATATCGAGATCTTGTTGGAATTAATTTATAATCCTCACTGTTGGGTTTGGAAAGAGAGTTAATTTAAGTGTATTTGATGAGTTTTGTTTTCTTTAGGGCTTAATTGCGGGAGCAGGGCAGTTGTTTAATTTGTAGGAATATCAAATTGGTGCTATTTGAAGTTGAAGCACACTGTTTTCTTCCTTCTTGGTGTTAATTTCTATGGTGGTTATGTTTTGAACATGGGAGTTTCTTGAGCTAACTTGTAATCTCTGCTTATTGTGTCACTCTGTAGTTCTAATGGATGGTGATGCTTTGAACATGCGTAATTGGGGTTACTATGAGCCATCTTTAAAAGCGCATCTAGGACTGCAGCTCATGTCCACAATTGGTGAGCGAGATGTGAAACATTTTATGCCTGGACGGGACCCGTCAACTATTGTTAACATGAATGCAGCATTTCATCCACGGGAGTCTGTTGTTTCTGAAGCACCGGTAGCGACGAACTGGGCGAGGGATGGTTGGATAAATCATAGGGACAAGCTTTTCAATGTGTTATCCCCCAATACTAGTTATTCTCTGCTTGCAGAGACGTCAGCGGCACAACCTTTGCAAATGTTACAGCCACTTGACACATCAAGAGATGAAATGGTCCTCAAGATTGAAGAACCACCTGTGAAGAAGGGAACTAAACAACCAAAGAAACGACAGAATGGAGGTGCTCCCAAAACTCCGAAACCAAAGAAGCCTCGAAAGCCTAAAAATAATGATCCTTCGGTTCAACAGGTGAAGGCACCAAAAAAGAAGATGGAGCTTGTTATAAATGGGTTTGACATGGATATATCTAGTATCCCAATTCCAGTATGTTCTTGCACTGGAACTCCTCACCAATGTTATAGATGGGGCTATGGTGGCTGGCAATCAGCTTGTTGTACCACAAGTTTGTCTCTACATCCTTTGCCAATGAGTGAGAAGCGGCGAGGTGCAAGAATTGCTGGTCGAAAAATGAGTCAAGGTGCTTTTAAGAAGGTTTTGGAGAAACTAGCAGCTCAAGGCTATAACTTTTCTAACCCAATTGATTTAAGAAGCCATTGGGCAAGGCATGGGACCAATAAGTTTGTCACAATCAGGTAGTTTAGCAGAGTATTGTGATGGTCAAGGCCGAGTCTGTTTTACATGTATATATTTGTGGCCTTTTGCAGCAATCATGGGGTAGCTATAGCCGGTAACTTTTTCTCTTTATAGTTTATGGGTTCATAAAGTTCGGAAATTTCCATCCAGATCAATCTTGATTCGTTTTGTAGTAGTTTTCGATTTATTGGAATATCTTTTTATGCTGTTTTCTTTTAGTCATTGTCTTGGATCAGTTATCTAATTATTATTCAACTTTTTCCTTCCCGAGTTCTCTAAAATTGTGTAAAGAATGATGACAATGAATGATATGGTGGTAGAGTTAAGTTGAAGGTGTTCTGTTTTGATAAAGTTCAACGTGCATTCTCATTTATTTTGATCGATAGATATGAAGGACCATGCATTCTTAGAGAAACAGAACTTGCAGTTTGTGTTATCGTATTTCTTCTCTGTTAACTTTTTTGTTTGGTTTTATACTACCTTGGTCTTTGCACTTTTACATTCGATTCATTTTGATTTTTGTACTTTTAGATATAGTTGATTTTAGTTGATGCACTTTAGATATGTCCGTTTGGTCTCACTACTGTTAAATAGTGACCATTTTGATCCTGCACTTTCAAAGAATGATCCTCTTGGTCTTTGTGCTTTGAAAAGTGACCATTTTGGTCTCTTGAAAATGAAAATAAAGGGGCTGGACACTATAAAAGAATGGAGACCAATATGTATTTAAGTCTTCTTGTTTTACAGAATCACAAAAGACTTGCATTTCATTTTCATCCTGATTTATCCAGGTACATGGCCTCTGAAATGGCTACTCATCCATTCATAAATTTTCTTTTGTACATGTTCAACAATTCACCAAAAACAATATGAAAATTCATTCAATCTTCAATTGCTCTCTATGAACTGATAGTGTCGCATTAGAAGATTATTTAAAATCTTGACATGCCTATATTGTTGTAATGCATGTTAGAAGTTGATCACATGAATGCTGCACTTCGTTCCTGGTCGTCATGACATTGTATAACTGTTTCTGGAATTTGTTCTAGTTTGTTAAGAAGTATGTCTCTGAAGTTGAGGAAGTTCATTATTAAATTTTTGGTTCCATTCTGTTATTGTCCATGGGTTCTGTTATCTTGCAGGGAAACATTTGTAAAGTAGCAATTGATTCCTTCATGTTGGTTGTAGAAATGAGATTTTCTTGGAACTGCCTGTGATTGATGAAATTTGAGATTACAGGAGGATTAGAGAGCTCACAAAGTAATCGTTTAGTGAAAATTTTCAAGAACACACTGTTATTAGAAACTAAGCTGCTAAAGATTTCTGTAGGTGTACTAATCCTCTCTCAAATTAACGATGGTGGATTTGCAAGGAGCAGATTCTAAGCTCAGTTGTTGGTTTAGATTGTAAGTTCCATTGATAGTGTTATTTAAAGGTCAAGCAAGAAAGTAGATGTCCTGTTATGCAATATAGCTTTGAAGAACTGTGTTGGATGAAAAGCAATTTTCAAAGGTGTTGAGTTCTCTCAATTTTGAACCCCATGATTTGAACAGAAAGAGAGCAAATACAAATTCATGTTGATGAATCATTAGAGAAACTTAGTTAGTTGAATAATGGATCTTGTATATGATACTGTAGAACTTTGAAGGTGTAAACTTCTATAATTCCTTTGCTTGTATTTCGTTGGTTAAGAAATCATATTAATCTGATAATTAGTCTATATTATACCCCACTTCAGCTCCATTATTACTAAACAGACGGACCAGCTTATTTCTAGATCAAAGATTATATGAAGAGAATCCTATCTACCATCTAATAATTGAAATCGCATTACTATGATATCAACATTACAAAATTAGATGTTGATCAATCTCTTGAACTTTTTTTCCCTTCTTTAATTCAAACAATCCAATCACATAATAACTAAAGATGCATATTTAAAGCTCTTGGCTATTGTATTAACATCACTAAGGTACTTCATCTACGCCAAATGTGAGATAGTTTCACCACAATATTGATTCCCAAACGGAATATTCATCTAATTACACCACAATATTTGACTCCTCAACGAAATATTCATCTAAATTGAGTTTATACCTAATAGGTTAAACTACAAATTTAGTTCTTGAATTTCGAATACCGTGGAGAACAAATATGTCTCATCAAATCTCATTAAATGGAAAGGATGATTGAGAAGAAAAGTGAACTAAAAAGGAGAAAAGAGAAGGAAATAATATAATAGGGAGAAACAAAATTAGAGTTGATAATGAGAAAGAGTAGGAATAGAATGAAGAAGAGGAGAAAATAGATAAGATTAGATTAGACAATACAATAAATAGAAAAGGTAAAAGAAGAGAAATGGAATGTGGAGCCCTCAAAAACTCAAAGAGAGATGAATAGAGGAATGAAATGAAGAGAGAGATAAGATTATAAGAATAAGAAGAAATAAATAATAAGAATTATAATTATAATTATAAAGATAGGGTTGTCTCATGTGGAAAATTTCCCCTACTCCAAAACATGAAAACATGGTATATAAATTATATAATATAATAATTTTGTTTTGGGAGTTAAAAAGAAAAAAAAAAAAGAGTTAATAAAGAAAAGAAAAGAAAAGAAAAAAGGAAAGAAATTTATAGAATAGCTTTGGTTTGCCCTTTCCCTCTCTCCTTATTTTAAAGCGACAACTACTTCTTTGATAGATACCCATTTTTAGCTCTCTCTCTCTGTTTTCTCTTTCCTCTCTCTCTCTCTCTCTTTCTGAGGTTCCTCTCTCCTCTCTCCTCTCTCCTCTCTGTCTCTGTCTCTCTCTCTCCAGAAGGGCAAAACCCTAAAGAGCCGTTTACACCCACCCAAGTAAGTCCTCTCTCTCTCTTACCCCTTCTTTCTCTTTCTCTCTCTTCTTCCCTTTCTCTCTCCCTTTCTCTCTCTCGAGTTTGAATATATGGGTCCTTCTTGTACTATCTGCATCCCCATATAAATATGCATTTGCTTCTTTCTTTTGTTTTTCCGATTCTCGGATTTTTTATCTTCAATTTTGCTTAGATCTGTGGTTTTTCAGATTTGGATGTTGTGAAAACCCTAATCTTTTGCAGTTTCCGCATGATGGGTGTCGGAGATCTGATGTTTTGAGGGGTTTTTGACTTTTGGGGATTTCTGTTTAGGGCTTCTGTTTTGATTTCGATGTTGCCAATGTGAACAAGTTTTTATTTTGATGATTTTTTTTTTTTAGTATTATTTGAATATTTCAAGTTGTGGACTGCGGAAACGAGATCTGTACCCTAATTTATTTGATTGATTGAATTAAATGTTGGATCTGGAATCTTGTTTTTATCGTTAAAATTAATATCTAGAAAGAACGTCGATCTACAGAATTAGTGTCTAGTAGCAAAATTTTGTTGTTGATTGTGTTCCCCATCTCTTGTAAGGTTTGTGTTGCGCTTTGATTGTTCTGTTGTTTTTTTTTTCCCATTTCGTTTCTCCTCTTGGGATATTTTGTTGTTTTCATTTCCAAGCCATTATGATGATGTGGTTGAACAATCGCCATCCAAGTACTGTTATTGGGAAGATTCAAAACCTGAGAATCGTTCTCTTATTGTTGTTATGTTTGGTATGTAGTTCTGATGGATGACGATGCATTAAACATGCGTAATTGGGGTTATTATGAGCCGTCCTTCAAAGGGCATCTCGGCCTGCAGCTCATGTCCACCATTTCTGAGCGGGACATGAAACATTTCTTACCAGGCCGTGATCCTTCTGTTATGGTTAATGCCAATGGTTCCTTCCATCCTCGGGATTGCGTTGTTTCGGAAGCACCAGTGCATATGAACTATGTGAGGGACAATTGGGGGGGTAACAGAGATAGGTTTCTTAATATGTTACCTACCAATCACAGCTATCCTGTTATGCCAGAAACTTCAGGAGCTCACTCCTTGCAGATCTTGCAACCACCCTCTTCGTCAAGGGATGAAATAGCAGCAAGTAGAGTTGAAGAGCCTCCAGTGAAGAAGGAAGGTGGGAAAGCGAAGAAAAGACAGAGTAGTGAGGCTGGCCCCAAAGCCCCCAAAGCTAAAAAACCGAGGAAACCAAAAGATACTAGCACGGCTGTTCAGCGTGTGAAACAACCAAAGAAGAACATTGATCTTGTTATAAATGGGATTGATATGGACATCTCATGTATTCCAATCCCGGTTTGCTCTTGCACTGGAGCTCCTCATCAATGTTACAGGTGGGGATGTGGCGGTTGGCAATCTGCTTGTTGTACTACCAACATATCAACTTATCCTTTGCCCATGAGTGACAAAAGACGTGGGGCGAGGATAGCTGGGCGAAAAATGAGTCAGGGTGCGTTTAAGAAGGTACTTGAAAAACTAGCAGCTGATGGCTATAATTTTGCTAACCCGATCGATTTGAGGACTCACTGGGCGAGACATGGTACTAATAAGTTTGTCACAATCAGGTAGACTAATTCTCTTGGTACTTCATGGGTGGTTTCCGGGTTACGTTACGTCTGCTTGAATTGTGTATATATCTGCACCCTTCTGCAGAGCTCTGGTGGTAGTTTGTAGTTCATGAGTTTTATTAACATTTCATAATTGCTTACGACATTTGGACACGTTGGTTCTTTTATTTATTTTCCCCTTCAGCTTATGTGATACATGCAAACAAAAGAATTTATCTGGATGAAGTTTCATTTAATTGATATTCCTTTTGAAAGTACTTATTCTTTGAATGTTTAAGATTAGTAACAGATCCTTCTGTGTTCTAACTTCTAATTATTACTGAAGCTTGTAATACTATCCCTCTATGTTGAAGATTATTAAAGGAGGGGGAGGAGAACACAAATCTGAACAAGTTCATCTTCTGTTTTGATATATATTGGTTCACTTCTACTCCAAATAACTTTAATCTATGTTGGTTCACGAAATCCTGTAACAAGTGTGAATTTTTTTTAAGTTATTAATGTACATTGAACAAGCTTAAAGTTATTTGGAGTAGAAGTTGCCTTTGCTTTTTCTTGTTTTGGATATTTTATTCATGGCTAACGCATATCCTCCAGTAGAAGCAAAGTTGAAGTGTACTGCTTGACCTCTGTTTCTCCCAGATCAAGCAATCTCAAATTATCATGATGATGTTTAGTGTGTAGTAGTTGTTGGTCAAATAGAACACTCATTTCTTTCGACTTTTTCCCATTTTGATTTGAAGTGTTCTGTAAGATCAGATTGAGATCTCTGTGCAGCCTTTTCTTGTCCATTTTAACTTTTCAAAAGATCAAGTTAAAATTAAGAACCAAAACTTATCTTGAATTAGAACTAAATCAGGTAGTTTGCCTTTGATCATC
Organism: Cucumis hystrix; assembly: GCA_025688845.1. Lineage (NCBI taxonomy): Eukaryota > Viridiplantae > Streptophyta > Magnoliopsida > Cucurbitales > Cucurbitaceae > Cucumis > Cucumis hystrix. The sequence continues at coordinate 2,823,212 of JACWES010000013.1, forward strand.
TGAAGTTTTGCACCAGCTTCAGTTTTCAGGTGTGTTTGGTAGAAATGAAACAGAACATGTTGGGTCATTACTCATGTTCTTCGAGGGAGGGGGATTGACCAGGGCATAATTTAAAGAAAATAGCAGGAAGATTAAAGTCACATATAGAACACCTGAAATATGAATCTTCAAAATATCAAGAATCTAAAATCAAATGGTTGGTTTTGTTTGAGAAAGATAAATATATACACAACACATGAAACACTAACAAAATCCACAGAACATTGTGGTTGCACTCCCTACTATATCAAATCATTCCTATTTCAACATTACAAGCCTTTTAGATGCACTGTTCTGAGCTATCTGTTATCGCACTACCTATTTTATACCATACACTAAAACCACATATTTTATGCCTTCTCGACCTGTTAGTTGCAATCCTTCCTCCAAGTCGTCCTATCAAATCACAGTTGTAAACTAGTTTACAATTTGTTTCCTATTCACAAAGTTGCTGCTGCATTAGTCCATGTATATAGATATCCAAGTTGCGACCGTTGTGATCTTTCTGCAAACCAAATACAAGCACTTTGTTAAAAACCTAAAAGAATCACAAATGGTGCCAAATTGCTAACAAAACGAGTGCTGAGTATTTAAATCGAAGGTCTGTAAACACTTATAAACACTCATTTAAAGACTTAGAAAGTCGATCCAAACATGTTTACCGTTCAAATGTAACTTATTTTACCCTTTCTGAGTTGAAAAATGAATATGCAGAGCATGGCAACAAAAGAAATGACTCAAGACTAATGATATTAGAAGCGTTCAAACAAGTAGACATACCATATTGAGAGAGCATTAAGATTTAACTCTGGGGGGGGGAGCCTGGCTCAGATCCATAAATTGAAGCGTACGACATCGTATCCTCCTTGGATATGGCCACAAAGTTCAATGGTGCAGTAGACAACCTCCTCATTTCTTTAAAGTATCCATTTTGGCGACCGGAATAGGATCTAGGAGTTAGGAGCTCTGGGGTTGCTCCACCGACAGAGTTTCGGCGAGGCGTGGGTGTCATCGATCCATTCCCATTTGCACGATATCCATTAGTCTTCCTAAAGCTGTTGCTCTTCCGAGGACTGGGTTTAGAACCGTACATAGCTTCTTTCTCAGTGAGGAGCATATCCTGAAGTTTCTTTTGATCCTGGGAATGGAAGATTGATCTTTCTTTTCAGGAAATGACAGTAAAAAAAATGAATTAACCTGATAATTCAAAATGAGAACATAATTGAAGTACCCTGTGTCTCCTCTTCTCCTCTTCTCTTTGCTGTCTACTTAATTTATAATCTTCAAGTATTGTCACCAATCTTGCCTGAATGAAGATGAACTAAGGAACTTCCGAATACAAATGATGTAGATTGCAAAAGAAAACAGAGGGATAATCCTTACCCCATCATAAAGAAACATAGTCTTCTTTTCATCTTCCCAGGCCAGAGTTTTGTGTATCAGATTATCAACAATAGCTGAAAAGAAACACCACTAACTCATTAGCTATTGCTGCTTTACCAATTCTTGGAAGGAATGCATTTTCTACCTCCAAGTTTAAACTTCTATGAGTTTTTATGACATTGAAATAAATTTGAACATACGCTTCTTGAGGTTCTTATCCAAAAAAAAATACTCTTCTTAAGGTAAAATTTCATGTCAGTTACCTACCAACTCTTTGGACGAAGTAGAGATACTGTGATTGCTATACTCATGTTGGTTGATGCTTCAGAGATCTGTGGGCAAGAGTGAGCACTCTTGTAGTTTTGTGAAACTATTTTTGTGGGGGCTGGTCTCAGTGTCAGTACTGTGAGAATTGAGATTGGTTTTTATTGGGTTATAGTATTCAGATTAATGTTGTGTCTGAATATTTGTTTTCGCTATTTGTATGTTTTATGGGTTAGATTGAAGTAATTTATTGATAGTTTTGGAAAAGTTTTAAGTTCAAATCAACTTGATAAAATTAAAACTTAAATTCGCCAATTAATCCGCCCAACTTAAGGATAAAAAATGTTCTGTTCATCCTGATATGAGGAGAATAAAGTTTTCTTGCTAAGAAAAATACCTGGGATTTTGCTGATAGTCACTCTCGCTCGCTCTGCACGTTTCAGATTAACATGTGAACCTCTCCCTGCATTGTAACGGTTTTCGTCCTGCAATTCGAAAGACAAGATGTTAATGCAATAGGGTAAACATATATCATCTCGTTTCACTCTATAAGCTAAACAAGAAGAGTTCATAACCTCACTGACTACCCAAAAGTGCAGCGTAAAACGTTTATGAATGCAAAGACGATATATAAAGTAGTAAATATCTCTCGGCAAAAACCAAGATACTCAGCTTACTTTATTGTACTCTTCAAGCCAATTTTCTTCCTCACATGCTGATAGCCAACGGTCTACTCTGTCCATTATGTCTTTTCTGCTGGTGGCTTCTTCTTTTACTTTGACGATTTGCACTTCAATGTTTGCAAGGAGTTCAGAAGGATCTACTAGACCTATAAAACACCAAGCATGTACAGTAATCAAGTTTCTTTTTTGCTTGACTATGGTATCATCGATTGTCTTTATTAAGATTGACATGATGGAAATTTGAATAATGTAGGATTTGATTACCAATTTACCTGAATCTATCAATGCATTTGATTTCTCAGAAGCTGTGCTAGGATCAGCTTCAATGTGAGTCATTTTACAAATCTCCTCCAACTCAGACCTCCTTTTCAGTACGAGTTGTTTCATTCGACCTGCTTTTAGTTTAGTTAACCTCTCCACTTCTGCTGACGCCTGGAGACATCAAAATGAAAATTGAGAGTTTTTGTTTTAAAGTCGACATGTAAATCATATTTGAGAATGCTCCAAACCTGTTCAATTGTCTCTGTGGAGAGAAGACCCGGTTCTGTGACTTCTGTTTCGGATACACGCATGATGGAAGTAATCCGTGAAAATTTACTCTTTTCATCACGTGAAGAGTCCATCAAATTCCAAAGTTCATATAATGATGTTAAAATGTCCTTCAACTGCAGGTTGAAGCAAGTTCTAAAGTTAGAAGAAAAAGACAATGACACAAAATCTTGAGTGAGGACCTATCACCTATGCAAGCTTACCTTTAGGATTCGAGTTTTCCTCTCTGTTTTCAGTGTAAGAATAGTGTGTTCTAGGCCTTCCAATGTGCTATTGCTGATATTTGTAGCTTGTTCGATACTTGTTTTTTCTAAGCTCGGATGCACATCACTTACAGTCTGGCCGAAATCCAAACCAAGAACACCACAGAGAGAATGGACCTCGCTAATATGCTCCAAAACCTTATGAAGTCGATCAGACTGCAAAGAATTTCTAGTCAATCATCATTCAACTTAAAATAAATCACTTTCAATATGTAAAGAACAGTCAAATGATAACAATGCAAAACTATAAAAAGGCACAATCCTCAATTACATGATATCTTATAGTTTCTATTTCCAAACCTTCTCCTTTTGCAGGGTGCGAAGACGTGTTTGATACTCATTGAGCTTTCTCAAAGACAGGTCTGTTTCTTCCAGGGTTAAAGAATTGATGATTATGTGATCATTAACATGGTTGCTGTAACCCGAAATTTCGACACTGATCTTCTCAATTTGGGCTTTTATATCCGCAAATTGTTTCAAACGCTCCTCTTTCTTCGTCTTTAATTCTTCTACTAGGGGAGTGACAGAAGCAAGCTTTTCTTTCAATGTTTTGGACCTCTTCTCAATTTGACTCTGCCACCACAGGAAACAAATAAGAAACACAAATGCCACCAAAAGGGTGATGGGGAACATTCATTCAACTTTTGCCAATAATTAAGAACAATTTAAAGGATCCAAACTTAAAAGTTCTCCAAGCTTTAAAGAACAAGAATGCAGGAATATAATTCGCAAGAGAACTCTATCTTTACCGGAGAATTTAGTTCGCCAAGAGAAGCCATCAATGTTGCAACCTCAGCCTCCTTCGATGCAACAGATTGATGTAGTCGTGCCTTGGCATTCGCAGCTTCCTCGACCTTTCTACGGTACACTTCCAAGCATTCCCTCTCCAATTCCAGAAGCATACGGTCTTTATCAGCTTCACTCTCGCCAATGTCACTCCATATTTGCTGAATTCATAAGAATTGAGAGATTATCAGGAAACTTCTATCATATGAGGAATCAGTAAAAGCTAAAAAGAAAGCCTAGAAACGTATCATTCAGGTGAACTAATCATTAATACATCAAACTGCTCCATATGATGCATCTCACTAAAAATCATAACGAGCTTAAGAATAGATATAGTGAAATTCAGGACAAAGTTAAACAAGAGAAACAGAGAAGAAGGCAAAATTAGGAAGAAGAACACAAATAAGTGCTTTTAGAAGAAAGCCTTCGAGTTCTGAAATGTCAAAAAGTACAAACCAGTCTCTCATGTTTCTAAAAGAAATCATTAGCACTAGCAGCTAGACTATAATAGCCCTTAAGAACTCATCGTAAGGCTCCTTGAGAAGAAGCATATAACAAAGAGATTCTCACAAACCCATCATTGTGAAGCAGATTACAAACAAAACAAGAAAGAAGAAAGCAAAAGAATGAAAAGTAGGAGAGAAAGGATTAGAAAGAAAAAAAGAGAAAGACCTGAAGTTCTCTGAGCAAAGCATTACAACTAGAGCTGGTACGAACACTGGTAAAAGGACTACCAACAGCCAACATTTTCTTTTCTCTTCTTTTCCTTTCAACAGATCTCGATTCCACCGATCAAAAAACAAACCCCCAAATTGCTCAAAACCCCAAAAGGAAATACAGAATTTTAACCAAAAAGAACTAACAAACAGAAAATTCGTCAAAACACTTGAGTTAAAACAGAGCTCAAATGAATGAACTCAAGAAGAGACCAAGAAAACAAGACACATTTTGTAGTGTCTAAGCTACTTCTACAAAAGAGATTCTGTTTCATCAGATCTGAGAACCCAAAAGCCATATCTCCACCATTAAAAAGCTCATCTTCATCTGTCCTTCAAATTTCTCTCTCTTTTCACAAAACCCTTTTCTTTCCAGCTAGAACTGAACACAGAATGCTAAATAAAATCTAAAAGAAAAAACCCAAATGAGAGAGCTTAGAGAAACGACAGAAAGAGAAATGGGTTAAGTATCAGGGGAAAGAAATCATTCCTATCATTATTAGGAAAAAAAAAATTATATATAAGTAAAGGGAAAACTACAGCAGAATTTTTTATTTTTTTTAAAAGAGCTTTTTAAAATAAAAAGAAGAAAAAAAAGGATGAACAAGAAGAAGCAAAGCAGTGAATGAATAATAATAATAAAAGAAAAAGAAGCAACTTTTAAGAATTTGGAGGTTGTGCTAAAATGCACTGACATGGCAGTCAACAGTAATAGAAATGGTGGCGCATGTTAGCAAAATTGTATAATTTCTAAAATCTCTAAAATTCTAAAATTGTAGGGTTTGGTTTATAGGTGAGTCAGAGAGCACTTGAGAATTATATAAAAAATTTAAAAAGATAATAATAATAATAACAATAAAAAGAAACTTCATTTTATTATTAATAGTGAAGAAGGAAGAGGGAGGAAGGAAGGAAGGAAGGAAGGAAGGGCAGCAGCTTGTTTTTATTACATTAATAACTGACATGAAACCCCCACTTTTTTCTTTTTTCTTTTCTTCAGATAATAAATAAAACAGTTAATAAAGTTAGCCATATTACTGTTTTGATTTTCTACATTTTCCACCTATTATTATCTTACAAATCAAATGAATAATTTCAATATAGAATTTTAAAAAATTAAATGCCTTACTTCTACTTCATTTTAATCATCTTTGATGTTCTAACTATGAGTGGGATCCAAACAAAACTTAACCACTTATGCTCTATCCTAAACTTGTTGGTTTTATATATTGTTTAAGAAAATTATTTTTAATTACAATTTTTTTAAATATTTATAAATATGATAAAATATTATAATTTATATGTGATAGATTATAAAATATACTGCTATTTGGGTTATTGTAATGCAAATAAAACAGATAATACTCTATCACGGTTTATCATAGATTGACTGAAATTTTATTATATTTAAAAATATTTCATTTACTTGTAACTAGATTCACCTATTTATTTGACTAAAATTGATTTCTTTGAGTTTTAAAAAATAATTTAGAAAAATTTAGAAACTTTGTATGATTTTTTTTAATGGAAGGAATGATTAATTTGGTGCCTAAGACACAAAATAACTAAATAAATACAAACATATAATTAAAAAATGTCTTTATCTAAATTAAGTGAAAGCTTAACCTATACTAATAATACAATTAAATTCCAAATGAGACCTTAATTACATCACATCACGCATGCTTTATTATCATTGATTTTAAGTTTTTAAGTTATATAATTAAGTTAATTAAACATGATACCATTATCAAATAATAATAAAAATAAATAAATGATATATGGATTTTATATCGTTGGCTTAGAAAACATTATAGCTTTTTGTTTTAATTTATGAGATAAAAGAAAAGCATAAAACTATAGGAGAGAATATAATTGGAGGGTCCAATATGTGAATTATAATAATAATTATTGTTATTAATTGTGGCAAAGCTTGGAAGTTAATTGAGAGGAATTTTAAATGAATTTAATTAGTTGTGACTTTTCAATTACTTAATGATGGATTCTATAAGAAAAGCAGATTAGATTTTTGTAATAATATGCCTCATTTTGGAAATGCTTTTCTAACTCCAAATAATTTCTTAGGTCACTTCTTATATATCCTTACCTTTTGGCAATAAAATTATGATTTAAGAAAATTAAACATAAAACTATATTTCATTATAAATCAGTGTTCATGTGGGAAATTCACACACATTTGTTGTCTGTCGTATGCTTGTTTACTTAATGTTTTCTTTTTAGTCTCATTTTCTGAATCCGACCTAGTTGAGAATTTCTTGTACTAATGTGGTGTTAAGCCTACCACATTTTGATGTCTAAGTTAGTATATTAAAATTTAGTTCAACATAAAAGTATTGATCTCTTATTTGGAAATTTTTTAACTTTCTCCTGTGGAGTTGTCAAATGGAGTTAGTACTTATAATGCATTATTTCCTCTTACACTTGCATGTGGTTATGTGTAACTCCAATTATGTTAGGGTTGTTGTTGCACTCGAGACTGTAAAGCATTAAGTCGAGCCCCAACTCGATTATTTCTCATTTTCAACTCTATTAGTCGGCTCGAAACTAGAAACTCGATCCTCTAACTTTTTCTTTTTGTGATGTACACTTCTCCATGTTGCTTCTGAATTCCTCTTACGTTGATTAGACCTATTAGATTTTTTAATCTTGTTTAGGGAAAATTCTCAACAATATCTAATAACACATCAATTTTCGATGTAATAATATTTCTTCGAACTATGTCTAATAGTTTTTTAGATGACTTTTTATCTATGTAATTTTGTGGCAGGGTGGTTTGGTTGGATTAGAGTTAATTCATAATTGACCATTCTAAAATATTAATATATCAAGCTAAATGCAAAGATAGGAATGAAATGAAGCTTTTCTAAAAAGTTTATTACTAGAACCAAATGTTTACTTTTGTAGCAGTGACATCATGAAAAATTTGAAGACTTCAACATGAGAATAAAAACAGTATATTTTAAATTTTCCATTATACAAATTGAGAATTGAAAAACAAAACAAAAGAAAAATCACAAAACAAACTTGCTATTTTTTGAAAATATGAAGACAAGAAATTGGGAAACATGAAGCAAACATCTTCCAACGAGCCATAAAGAAAGAGAGAAAATGACCAACAATGTTGAGTTCAATACAACTTTATGTGAGTTGGCATTCTGAACCCTAAAAAGTCTTTTTAATCCTTCAAAAGAAAAGAAAATAATTATCACTATATGTGTTGTGTAAAAGTTGCATTAAAATGAAACCATAATCACTCTTAACCCTAAAAGAGAGCTTAAAAAGATTAATACTTTTTTAAATGAACAATGAAACCCTCTCTCTCTCTCTCACCAAGTTCAAAGCAATTTCTCAACTTTTTACGTTTGTTTATGGGTTAAATGAGAGACAAAGTTATAATGTTGCACATGGGATTGGTATAAAAATTGGACAAAAGAAAAGAAATTTTCCCTTTTCCCTAAAAGAAAGTTATTAAGCTTTTTTTTATATATAAAAAAATAGAAAGTTATTAAGTTAATTATGACCAAAAAAAATTGGGAGAGGACCTTAGAAATGCACATAAATTAAGCCAAATAAAAGAATGGGTGGAAAAGAAAGAGATATGCAACGTTTTGGCTTGATTACATAGAATAGATTAAAAAAAAAAAAAAGTAAACCTAAAATTCAATGCAATAGATAGATAGAGGATGGAAAAATGAGGAAAACTAGTGGTCATAAGCCCAAAATAACCTCTTAAATCAAAATATATGTCCTAAAAACTAAAGTTACAGATTTATATTCATGCGATGGTACTACAAAACTATGTCATGGAGCTGTCACAAAAACGCAGATTGTCGGTGCTATCAATATGAAAGTGTCCTTAGGCCTTAATTTCTCATGGTCGTTCCTATATAATCTCTTAAGGCTTCTGCCTCTGCTCTCTCAGGATCTTTTGAGCTCCTTCTAGGTTCCTTTGTGGGTCCTCTCCAACTCTCTCTAAGCTCCTTAGCTCATAGTTCCTCTAATCCTTCACGGCTCATTTTTAGGTCCTCTAAGCCTTTTTAAGGCATTGGTGGGTTCTCTCTCCCTCTAGACTCATTTATGGGTCATCTGGGCTACCTCTAGGTTTCCTTATTAGTTCTCTAGGCTCCCTCGTGCGTTCTTTGAGCAGTCTCTATGCTTCTACGTGTGTCCTTTAAGATCACTCTAGCTCCTCATGAATCCTTTTAGCAACCTCCAAGCTTCTGTCTAGGTCCTTTAAATCCAATCTAGGTTCTCATGGATCCTCTGAGTTACCTTTAGGAACACTCAAGGGTTTTCTTGAAGTTTCACTCTAAGCTCTCTAAGGGTGGTTATTTGTCAAACATAGGTTTCGTCAACTTTGTCATGTCAACTTGAGTTTCTATTTCTATCCAGGCCTCATCTATGTCTATACTCTTGGCCTCGACCTATTTCCGTTAAATCTACCCATGAAAGATATAATTATTTGTTTAGAGATATTAATCAATTCAACCAACAAAATACAAAGGTATAGGTTGATTTTTCCCTCAAATGAGATATTAAACAGTGATCTCAATAGTTTATATGAACCTAAAAACTAGTAGGTTACTTACATTTAACAATTTTGATGTTATCCTATTGAATATAATAGACATATGTTTCAAATAAAATTTGAAGTTTTAATCTACCTCACCTTCAAAATGAAAAATACCCTTTTTTTGCCTTGGATTCTCATAGCAATCATTTTGCAACATTTGATTTCTCTCTATATATAAAGATGAAATGAGTTCAATGTTTGAAAAAGGAAAAAAATGGACTAAACATATGCAATAATTGAGCAAAATCAGTACAATCAATTGGTTCAGTTATAGTAAATTTTAATAACTTAATCTCTGTAAACTATTTGTTTTTTAACATTTTGAAATTAGAAAAGCATATTTGTTTTGGTAAATATTTTTTTTCTAAGGTATAACATCAAATTTGTCAATCAAATCTCAAATTCTAAAATCAAGCATAAAAAGTAGGCAAGTAAAACATAAAAAATCAAATGAAAATCCAAATAATTATTGGATAAGACCTAAATTTAGTGGTGAAGTACTTAAAAAACTAGGTTGAATTTGATATGGCATTTCTTATTTTGTTGCTATGTTGGCCCCCTTTCCCTAACCTTTCCCTTCACACAACTTGCCTCTACATTTCCCCTAAGATGTGACATTTCATCTGTCCAACACACCCATCTCTCTCACTTCCTAAAGTTTCCATTAATCCTATATTGCACATTTGGGTATTTTCAAAACTAAATATATATGCATCCAATGGTTGAAGATTAATTTGAAAAAAAGAAATGTATGGTAGTCATACCTAGGTGTATATTAGCTTGGATATTTTTTCGATATAAATATAAAAAGGCACACATCTAAGAAATCTATCAAAAAGGTTGAAAGAAGTAATATGTGCCTTATTCATATAAATCAAATTCTTACACTTTTATTCATGTGTTACTATGTAGAACTCAAGCTAGGCTATTATTATTATTTTTGTGTTCTTTAGGGTATGTTTGAAAATATGTTTTATCCTATGAACTATTTGGTTATAGGTTTGATCCAAATAAAATGTAGTTTATGTATATTTGATTGGAATAGGATATAGGAATTAAAATAATCATGTTTTGACAATAATTATTAATTAAAATTAGTCTTTTTTACTATATAATATATCTCTAATATTTTTTGTTCACCTACTTGATAAAGACAACAACAACAACAACAATAATAATAATAATAATAAAAGAAAAAAAAGAGAGTGAAGCAATGGACATTGGGAAGAAATTTTTGCATTGACAATTAATGAAGTGGGCATCTTTCCCTTCTATGATTGTCGTTATTTATTAATATTTCAAAAAGAAAAAAAATTGGTAGGGTCCTTTATATTTCTCAAGGCCAGCTATAGTCCCTTTGTCTATATATATACACATATGTCTTTGGTAGCTTTTATCTTTTCCCCAACCATTTTTAATATAATGGGTATAAGTGCATATCAAACTTTACACATTTTAATTGAATATCTAGAGATTATTTCATATCATCTCTATCACCTAAACCATAAACTATAAACTCATTATATATTGATATAATTTTTGTAAAATATAAAATGTTGAAATAAAATAGAAAATATTTGGTGACATGCTATATACCATTTCTAAAAGGAGATACATATATATATTTTAACTATTATATTTCTTCAATCATGTATATACATATAATTTTATTTTTTTTTGTAGTTTCAACTATAACGAAATGGTTAACTCACGGTTTAGAATGAATTCCTATGTTGATACTATATTTTGTAACACTTTAGATTCAAGATTTGAAATCCGAACTCGACATCTAATTGAATTTTCTGAGAAAATTTTCAGAAGGTCACTCAATATATATAATTGTTCTACAAGTTACACACCATTAGTTTCAAAGTTTCTTCGATTAAGCCATCTAAAAGAAAGCTTATTTTGTTAGTATAAGCATTAATTTTTTTTTTTTTCAACTTTCTCTTGACTATACTTTTGAATATGATCTCGATTTATTTACATTTTCATGCTAAACTCGAGATGTTACAATAATCAAGATAAACTAAGAAAAGATAATTAGAACTATATATTCATACTTGTCCATCTAACATGGACTATGTTAAACTCTTTTCTATATCTATATAGGTTTCATTCAAATATATAAAGAGAAAAAAAAGGTTTATGACCCATCAAGATCCAAAAATGTTTATTTTTTTTTTTCATATTTGTCTCCAAGAAAAGGCTCACAAATTGCACTAGAAAACTCTTCACTAGAGTCAAGAACAAGAAAAAAAATTATACAATAATCTAAAAGCTTATTCTTCTTCTTGGTTCTGCCCATACTAATATCTTTTTTGCTTTTTTTTTCACTTGTAATAGCATCATGACGATGTTGTGATTTGCATTCATGTACTTGGAGATACTCTCTTTTTTTTAAGGAAAAAAAAAACGTAAAAGATGATATAAATGTTTTTGAAAAGGAAGTTTGTTATATTGTTGTTGGAATAAAATTGGGTATGAACCAAATCCACGACCCAACTAAATAATAATTGATGATTAAAAAATGCTTCATTATGAAGATGGAAGAAAGTTTAAGATTGGTAGTTGAGATGTCAATCATATTTAATTAAGGTTTGATAGAGAAAGATAATGAATGCTTAATTGGCATCAAAAAGTTAATTATTTATAATAATCTATTTCTATTGCCACACATATTTATTACACGTGTTTGGTTGCTTGGAAACTAAAAAGAAATTTTTCAAACTTACTTTATTTCTTTGAGAATATTGGTCTCCAAATGATCACTTATTTGTAATCTTCAATATTTCTCGACACATTTTTTTTCTTTTTAAATGTTTTTATAATTAATCATAATTTTAATTTCTTGAAAATTCTTTGCCTAGATAAAGTATTTTATTTATAATTTTAATTTCTACCAAAGAAAAAACAGCCCCCCGTGCAAGAAAGGCCAACTTGTAATAGGAATGAGGTGATGGGGTGGATGCATTATGCTTATTAATTATATATAGGCCTAGCCAAAATTAACAATGGATTAATCTTTTCGTTTAAATGAGATAGAAACCAATTATTGATCAAGTCTATTTTTTTGAAATAATACTTCGATCCATGTTGTTTGATTGTTAAGTAGGAACTTCATATCACCCATATGAATCATACTTTTGTAGACTATCAATTTTATATATATAGGCCTAGCTAAAATTAACACCAAAATAATTTAATAGTTTAAATGAAATGAAATCAACATCGAAATCTATTTTTAGAATAGAATAGTACTTCAATCCATATTTGCTTTCTTGGTAAGTAGGAATTTCCTCGTATCATATTATATAGTTTCATTCACACGAGTCCATTTCTATATTTTTTACTCAATTTATATTTATTAGACATTTCTTTTTTATTATGTTAATTCTATTTTTTAAAAAAAATAACTTGACAAAACCATACACGTAGTTGTAATTATACTATCAAATTTTGAGTGGTGAAAATTGAATGCTCAAACTTTTAGAAATTTTATAATTAAGCCCTTAAACTTGTAATAGTCGTAAAAATTAACTTCAAAATGGTAAAAAAAATTCAACCATCAAACTTATACAAATTTGTTCAATTTTCTACTATTATAATTTGAAATTTAATGTTTTCTATAGATTTGAAGGCTCTGAAAATTTGAGTGTAGATTTTGCAGCCAAGTGTAAGAGTAGTTTGCACCATTCACTTCTTTTCTTATTAACTTATTGTGTTTGTTTTGGATTATGACACGTCTTTTCCCACATTATTATTTTGGACCTCCCAATTAGTTGAACTATTTAAATATATGGTATATTATTTAAGAGATAAGCTAAAGAAAAGGAAAAATATATAACACGAAACAAGTATATATGGATAAAATATCAATATTAGAATATAATTCTTGTAAATCAAATAATTTATAAATTAAGAACTAAGTTCTGTTCACTTTCTAATCTTATTATATTAGTATTTATATTTTCATTGTTGATTACTTTATGATTTTTTTACAAAATTAGCGTTATTTATATATATATATATTTTGATATATATATATATATCTAATATATATTGATACATTGATGTTACATTTTATTTCCAATAGGTTTCAAATGACACTATATTAAAATTTTGTTAACTCTACAAATTTTTTTACAATTGTGTCATATATGCTAAATTTGCAACTATCAAATTTTTGGTATGATTGCTATATTTGCAATACCGTGTCATGTATCAAATTTTTTATATGATTGTTATATTTACAACTATCCAATATTAAACTAAACCCATTCTCAATTAAATCAATTTTAGACGGTTACTTTAAGGTCACATTATTGTATATGTCTCCAATAATATCATAGGGTTTTCATGAGCTAAAATGAATAGAAAATTGCTTATATACTCATGCATACCTACGCAATTCATGAAAATTCAGAAAGTACTTCAGAAGATCTGGAGAAGGGGAGAAAGATAAAATATAAACTTGATAATTGATATAAAAATTATTTATTAGATAAATATAAAGAGGATGAAATTAGGTTGTGTGTTAGGAAGACAGCGCCTATTATTGAACTTTACAAGTGAATATATATTAGTTGAAAGTTAATTAAATTATTATTAGGGTTTGTTTGGTTATGAATTATATTATTAATTGGCCAACACATTTTTGAAGATTTATTCAAAAATATAAATTTGGTTAAGGCATAATAATACATTCAAAAGCATTGCATTTCTATGTAAGGTTGGTTACATACACAATTTGACCTAATTATATCCATATTATATTCTCACCAATAACTCAAATCAACCACCATATCAAACAAAATAACCAAACTTATAATTAAAGAGACTTTAATTACTAGAAAATTTTAAAAATAAATAAATTAGGACAGCTAAATATTATTTGAAAAACAAAGAAAAAGTATAGTGATTTAATTTAAATGTCATTATCTACAATGTAATGTGCTTACCCTAGCTATACCCTATACATATTATATATAATTAATTACTTTAATATAATGGGATATTTTTATAATATATATTGGGATTTCAGTAATAAATTCTTTTTTGTTTGTATAATTAAGAAAAGTGTGTATAATTAGTGATAAAACATTCCTAAGATATATTAAAATTTTAGAATATATAAATGATAAACATAGTTAGTCTATGTTGTTAGAATATCTGTGGGTCCGTCTTCAAACGTCAAGATGAATATTTTATTTGTTCAGCTTGTTTAAGGAAAGTTTGTGAAGAGTATTATGATGGAAAATTTTTTTTATTTGGTTATTTTTTTGAAAAATATTATTTCCTTTTTTGAAGATTTGTTGTTGAGTTTTTTAAGGCGCTTGCTTGGGCATTATTTTGGATGTTTCATTCTATAAAAATAAATGGAGAGAAGCGTGTGACTACGCAAGTGAAAGAAGACCGTTTTATGAGAAACGACTTTGTGATTAAACAGTTAGTTATTCATAAGAATCCGAAGTGTGTTTTTCTGTAAGATTGAGAGAAACGTTGTTGCTTGAGAAGAAATCGGTTTCGTGAAGAACGACTTCATGTTTAAACAATCAGTTATTCATAAGAACCAAAAGCGTGTAAGTTTCTCTCAATGCTGTAATTTGTTTCTGATGCTTGTATCACCTATTGTTTAGCCTGAGTTTACAACATCCGAAGTTCAAGTTTCTAGTATGATGATTTAAAATAACCTTTGTTTACGTCTTGATGAATGACATGATTCTGGGGAAGTTCCTTCAGTACACTACCTTAATCAGCTGATTGATGAGAAACTTGATTAACGGGGAGAGTTTGGTTAGTCAAATCTATCTTTGAATAAGTTTAGTGATAGAGTTTACTTTCTGTAATGATGTATCACTGTTTGTACTGAGTGAAGATTAGTAGTGTTCACTTTGTACTATAAATCATAATAAGTTGATTATAATTTATATATCAAATAAATAAAATCTCTGATCTCAGGTCAAGGACCCTCAAGACATAAATGTTGTGTCATCAAACTAGGTTAACAATGTTGGGTGTTTCTCTACTTATCTACACCGTTAGCTGTTCTTATTGTTGGCTATTTGTGGACTCATTCTTATTTACTATTGTTGTCACTTTCACTGTTTTATCATATGTTTATTATTGAAATTGATAAATATCTATGGAAGTGTAGGAGTGTCTATCATTGATAATTTCTAAAATTTTGTTATATTTTGTAAATATTTTTATTCATTTGCTAAAAAACAACACCCTACATAAAATTAGATTTAAAAAAAAACAAATAATTTTTTTTCACTTTTATGTTATTTTTAAATATTTTTTTAAAAGAAGTGCTCAAGAACTTCCTAAAAGATATCGCTCGACTTAGTACTACTCTCAATGGGATCTAATGCATTGGTGATGGAAGGATTACATTGTTTTTTAATTGTTTAATATATAAATAGTTGTTTAAGATAAGTTGAAATTCTTACTTTTTTTTCTTCTAAGTACAGTATTTCCATGTCACACCATGCTACTTTAGAATAATAGAAAAAATAAGTTCATTCCGGGCAAAAAAAAATGTTTGTACTAATTAGTAAAGATAAAAACGAGATTATATGAAATCTCAAAGAGTTAAAATGTTGAGTTTAGAATTTGGTGGACTTAAACTTGTGAGTGTTTGAATTACATTTTCAAATGTTTAATTTAAAAAATAAGTTATATGTTAGAAGGCAAAGTTTTTATCAAAATTTTATCTTTAAAAGTTTGATATGCAATATTGTCATATCTTATTTTAGTCAAATCATCTAAAATGATGACAATTTGTATAGATCAGTACAAAATCGAATATATCGTCTGAACATCTTTTCTTAATTATCAACCATCCTTAACTTTAAAAAGAGAGAATTATATATATATATATATATATATATATTTTTTTTTTTTTTTTTTTTGTTATGTGAAATAATAATAGAAATATAAGTAGAAAATAATATACAAAATTTTATTGCTAAAAAAAAGAATAAAAAGTGTAAAAAAAATAATAATAAGACTAAAACTAAATGGAAAGGAGAGAGAAAAATAAGAAGAAGAAGAAAAAAAAAAAAAAAAAAAAAAAAAAATTTTTTTTTGCAATTTTAGAGTTGATATTTGAGTTTTTTTTTTTTTTTTTTTAATTTAGTCTTTGAATTTTGAAATTTATATTTAATTAAATACTCATTTCTCTTTGCACTAACCATTTAATAAATTTGAAATAATTAAATAAATATATTTTAAAATTAACTAATAGACATCGGTATCAATGAGCGTCAATATAAATCTTTAATAAAAAATATTAAAGTTATTAAAAATGTAAAATTTTGAAATATAGAAGAACTTAAATTCAAAGAAAAACTCAAATAAATGTTAAAAGTAAAATCACGAAATTTTGAAATTTAGAGAATAAATTGAAATAAAATTCAAAATTTTAAAAAAATTTAGGGATCAAAATAAAAATTAAATTTCAAACCTAGAATAGAAATTAAACTTTAAACACATACATAGAACAAAAAGATATTTTTCTTGAAAGAAAAGAAAAGGAAGTATTACAAAGTAAACAAAAGTTATAATGGAAGTGGATAAAAAAACAAGAAGAAAAAATAAAAGAGAATTTTAGAAAAAATAAAAGGGAAATTTCAAAAATAGAAAAATTTATAAAATATTAATTTTATATATAAAAAATAGATGTAATGAATTTTGTTTTTTAATGGTTTATATATATATTTTTTATTTATGAAAAAAAATGATTTAATAAACAAACATGTTCCTTAAAAAAAAAACCAAACAAGTATTAGGGTTGTTTTCGAAAAATTCATTTTCATTTAAACACTTTCGATCAAAACTCCTCAAAAATAAAAATATGTGTTTTCGCACTTCTTGTTCAAAAGAATTTGTTTAGTTTATTATATACTAAAACTATTTTTATTCATCTTAAATTACTGCATCAGAATTTGCCAAAATCGGTTGGCAATGGTTGTCGAAGATGATAAGGTAGGGTGGTAACCAAGGTCGGTTAATGGCGATCACGGAAGGTGGTGGGTAGAGAAGCTTGTTGGAGGTGATCGAAGTAGGACAACGATAGTCGTAAGAGGTGAGTGGTTGAAAGTTGGTTGATGGTAGTCGTTGGAGATGATGAACAAAGTTTCTCATACAAATTAGGGAGAGATTAACCATTAAACTTCATAGTTCATTTTTCTAAAAGTTGGTTTCTCATTTTGGAAGTTTTGATTCACAAATCCTTACATAGAGAGGCTCCACTTTGTTGAAACCAAAAGTGAGCTAATTTTGACAAAAGAGACTCACTCACTAGAAGTTGGGAGTAGTTGTAATGCCCGAGATTAAGAGGGAGACATGAATGAACTGGTATCACATTTGAATGAAAGGGATTCTGAGGAAATGAAAGTCATGTTAAGAAAGACTTAAAAGAATTAAAAGTTAATATCTATACCAATAAGGTGCACCTTTCTTTTCGGTGACTCGACCATAGAAACTTCAAAGTTAAGTGTGCTGTCAAGTTGTAGGGAAATGTCAGAGATCCAAATTCCAAATCCTGGACTTGAAGCGTTACAGTAGTCAACTCAAGTCAACAAATTGTAGTTATTGATGGTAACCCAACATCACACAAATCTCAAAGAAGGCCAATAGAATTTCTTCATTTTACTTCTTCTTTTTTTATTTAATTGATTGGATTTTTTTGGATCTTTCTTCTCCTTTTTTTATAAATATGTTTTTAATTTCTCTCAAAATTATTTATCATTCATGCAAAGTTGACTAAGATTTCATAAGCTTTTCCTTGAAATGATAAAGAAAACAAAATAATAATGATCATAATAAGAATGACAATTAATAAATACAATCATTCTAAATAATCTTTACGTTTGTGACCAATTCAAAAGAAAATTATCATTTCATAATCTTTAACAATAATAATAGAAAAGTTATTACGGTAATAAATATGACCTAAATTATAAAACACTTATTCAAAAGAAAAAGAAAATTGCAAATCAAAGAACTAGCTAGGTAATATGGACTTAAATATATTATATTAATTAGTTAGATATAAAAATAGTATATCAATTATATACTTGATTTTATTAGATCAATAATACATACTTTATTAATACTACATATAAAAAGGATGAATGTTGATATGTGTAGTGCATATTTGTCAGTTTGATATCATATATTCTCACTGACATGTTTTATACTATCATGTATGATGTCAAACACAAGATTATGTGTTAGCTTGGGGTTGTTTATCTCCGTTTTTCATCAATCAAATATATTTCTTTTTCTAAAGGTTAATCATATATATACTGTAGATTTGTTTTAAAAATTAGTTGAACTTTATTTTTTAAAATTTAAAGACTAAGAATATAGGTTTCAAGAACGGAATAGAGGTTAGAGAGAGATATCATGAAAGAAGTAACAAAATTTAATTTTGTGAGTCAAAGAATTGGGAAATGGTTGCTATCAATCCAAACCCAATTTTGTCGCCTCTCTTTTAATTTTATTTTCATATCAAAATATCTCACCTACGTTTTATTTATTTGTTATTCTATTATTTTATATTTAAAGCTTCCTTTTTTTATAATTAGTTATTTAAAAAGAAAATGACATATAAGAGTAAATTTAAATCACGTTTCGTAATATTTGGTTGTTTATTTTTGAGAAAAAACATTTTTTTGTTCAATTTTAATATATATATATATATATATATTTTAAAAA
This sequence comes from Cucumis hystrix, assembly GCA_025688845.1. Taxonomy (NCBI): domain Eukaryota; kingdom Viridiplantae; phylum Streptophyta; class Magnoliopsida; order Cucurbitales; family Cucurbitaceae; genus Cucumis; species Cucumis hystrix. The sequence continues at coordinate 2,842,218 of JACWES010000013.1, forward strand.
AATAAAAAAATAAAACAAAATATTTATAAAATATAGCAAAATTTTGTATTCTATCGCTCATGAATTTCTATCGTTCATAGAAGGATATCGGTATCTATCAATTATTTTTTTTTATTTTATCTTCAAATTTTTAATTATATTCAATTTAATTTTTAGATTTCAACATTTATATTTTTTACTTTAGTTTTTCTCACGAATTTTATTTTGTATACAAATTCATTAAGAATCATATTTAATTTTTCATTAAATATTTAATTTGGATAATTAATTGATTGTAAATTTATTAAAAGCAGTTATGAAGTGAATTAAAATTTAGAATTTTAATAGTAATGAAAAAGAGTAAAATTTAATTAATCTCAACTATTTTAAAATTTTAAATTAATTAATAGATATTATGTTAAAGACAAAAGATGCTAATTTGTGAAAACTCAGACTTAAAAGTGAATCTTAAAAGGAGTATTTTTAAAAATAGTAAAATAAATTAAAATATTTATAAACTATAGCTAAATTTTGGATTCTATCAATGGTAGTCTTCTATCATTATAGCATATCAATGACTATTAGTGATAGAATTTGCTATAGGTTGTAAATATTTTGTAAAATCTACTATTTTTTAAAATTTCTCATCTTAAAATTCAGAGACCATATTGAAACAATGTTCCAATCTTAAATTGTATTAGAAGAAGCTCTTTCAATCTGTAGAATAAAATTATAACATTTTGAAACCTAAAATCCAAATTGAAATTAATTAAACTAAAAAGACTACATGCCTAAACTTTTGAAACTTAAAAGACTAAATAGAAATTAAACTAGAATAACGAAAAGCAAAACATAATTTATTTACTTTTTTGTTTATGAAATATATGTGTTTTCTCCCTTTCACTTTTATTAAAGAAACGTTAAAATTCTTAACCAAATTAGAAAACTGAGAAAACAGACTTTGGATAATAAATGGTAGAAATGGGTGTATATGTTCTTTATAAATATAAAACTTTTATTTTTTTTAAAAGAACCAAACATTAAGGGTTTACTATTTCTATAAAAGTAATGAAAAAGAGTGAACCAAACTCAGATTTCAACATTTATATTTATAAACTAGTTCAGCTCGTCACACTCTATAGAAGTGTTTTTAAAATCATAATAACATCTTGAAAATTTAAGAAAAATAGTTTTAAGAGCTTGATCTTATTTTTTAAAATTGGTCGAGAACTATTCAAGATTAATAGGAAACTATATGAAAACCGTGTGTGAGAAAAATTATTATAAAACAAAATAGTTAATAATAGGAAATTATCAAATTTACATTTTTTCTAAAAATTCTTATGAAAATATTGAAACTATTAACCCAATATAACAAAAACATATATAAATTATAAAAAGTTAAATAAATTTTGCAATATTTTTATATTTTTTTTCAATAGTCCAAAGTGTTTTTTTTTATAAATACATTTTGATGTTATATATTTATATAGTTATTAATTTATGATATCACATAAGTTAAGATATATTGTTTTTAGAAATAATTTATTAAGTTTTTATCTTTTTAACACAGTTATGTCATTTAAAATTTAGATCTTTCAATCCAAAAAATTGATAACATAAAATAGGTCATTTTTCAGAAATGTCATTTTGAGAATAAATTTAAAAACAAATTAATTTATTAGACCGAATACTCAAGTTAAATTTGAAAATAAGAACAAAATATTAATTGCGTTTCAAATAGACTTCAAGGTGTGTGTTTTTTTTGCTTCTAATTTTTATTTTCTCAATTTAGATTCAAGAATTTCCTTTAAAATGAGACTAAATTAAAACCTATTTCTAAATTAAAAACCACAAACACATGGCTTTCTTCCCATTTAATCACTACCTATATATTGCAATCTATGACTCAAAACACATTATTGAAACCTTTAGAAACTTATAAGGTAACATTCAATTACATCGCCATTTAAAAAGGAATTTACAAAAAGCATAAGATGAGCCTTATTCTTATGTGGATAGAGTACACGAATTTTAATTGCTATAAATATCAATAATTTTATGGGATATCTAAGAAAATAATTGACAAATTTGAAACTGTTCTTTTTGATAATTAAGCAAAAAGGACATAAAAGAAGAAAGTAATGACTTAAATTCTCACACCAAAAAAGAGTACAATAATCTAATTATCTCTTTTGTTGTACTTCTGTGAATATGGCACTAACTCGGGATTCTATTCTATAGTTTCAACAACATTAATCTTTGTTATATTAATTTTCTTGAATCTTATCCACTTCAACCAAATAATTATGACACACACACATGGCTCATCATTGTGTCCCATTATTATTTTATACCAATAATAAAAATGTCCTAATGTGTTTAGATTTGTTTTCAAATTCTAAATAAGAATTTTTAACATATAATACTATATTTGTGTTGCATACGTTTTTCTCAATTTTTAATGGATATATATATATTTTTATATGATTAGTGTAATTCCACTCTCATCCAACTTAACAATTAGGGCCAATATGTTTTGTTTTGTTTTTTTTTGTATAACACCTATATGATTTAATTTTAACGATTAAAAATCAATAAATCCAAAAAGGTTATAGTAGTTATTCACTTAAGTCTAAGCACACTAGCTTACATGTCACAATAACTTGGCCATGCACTCACTATGGAAACATGAACCATATATATTATACCATCAGTATTAATGATATTAACGTTGTTCTAGATAATGAAAACATTTAAAAAATTTACAATGAAATATACACAGCAATGAAGATATATAAAGATGATCAAATTTATGATTTAGGCACACAATCTAAAATTTATCATGAATATTATAGGGGTCTTTTAAAAAGTATAATAAAAGGGAAAAATATTTAGAACAATTTCGAAAATGAAAAAAGCCTATAAGACCCACAATGGAAAATACAAAAATGACTCATGATTAATTGACATCCAACGCAAATGATTGTTTAGATTTTGCTATTCTTCCCATGTCATTGTTGAGATTTGGATTTGGGTAGCCAAATTTAAATAATTTTTTAAAGATTTTTTTTTTATTTGGCACACATTTAATGCTCAAATTTAAACGATTTTTTAAATATTTTTTTGGTACGCAATCGTTTCGTTTAGATTTGATAATCCAGTATTCCAACCATTTTTTTTCACGATCTTAAAAAAAACATTTGAAAAAAAATAAGAGAAAAAGACAATAAAAAAAGAAAGAAAAAAAATTACAGAAGAAGAGACAAAGACGATGGAAAGGAAAATAAAAATTGCAGAAGAAGGAATATGAAAAGAAAGGGCAAATAGAAATATTAAAAAAAAAATGCAGAAAAAGAAGAGAAAAAACGATGGAAAGAAAACATATCGCACAAGAGAAAAAAAAAAAGATTGCAAAAGAGAAGAGAAGAAAAACGATGATAAGGAAGGATAAACCTGGAAATTTTCAAAATAATGATCAGTTTCATAAATTTTTTATTTTTTTATCCGAACGGTAAATATTTTAGTAATTTGTTATATTTACGAAAATTAATCAATATTATATTTAAATTTAAAGTGTAATTATATCTCTCGCAATTTTATAGTCTCTGGCTAATTCCAAACTCAAAAACAAACATAAACAAGCGGTTGTTGTGTTTTCGTCTTTTTAAATTATAATATAGGACTATGAGTATAGTTATGGGAGTTTGAAAAATAATACCAAAAAACCTCTATATTTTTTATTAAAAAAATTATTTAGAGAGAATCTTTATGGGTTTCTTTTGCCTTTACATTTTTCATAAATTTTAACATTGCTCTTTGTCAAGGATTATGAGATGTCTGTTTAAAAGAGAGTGGAGGCCACTTTTTAAATTTTTAGTTTACAAAGTAATAAATTTCTATATTTAGAAAAAAAAGTCTTAGTTGAGATAAATGCAATGGGTGTTGAAAGAGAATGTTCAAGAATAACATTGTTTTCCAAATTATATAAAAAACTAGGATACATTGAAAAGAATAAACAATATAAGGTTGAAGCTCAAACTATAGATAAAAATAGGTAGTTTTGGTTTCGAACAAAGTACATGACTTCCAATTCATCTAGTCACAACATACGTGGCCAACTATATGTTTGTGCATGTGTAAGTTTATTCAAATATTAAGTCCAATATTTTCTTTTGTTTTTCTTTTAGGTTATTTAATTGTCTTTAATATTTTTTTAATTATTTATTTAATAATAAAATAATAGGATATTTTTAAAAATAGCAAAATAAAATAAAATATTTACAAGCTATAGTAAAATTTTGGATTCTATCACTTTAGAGTATCAATGACTATTAGTTATAGCAAATAATGACTATTAGTGATAAAATTTGCTATAAATTGTAAATATTTGGTAAAATCTACTATTTTTAAAAATTTTCCTAAAATCATATATATATAGTTTAGTGACTAATTGCAAATCGAAGTGAAACCAAATAAAGAGCATTATTTAAAAAATGATTATTTTAAAATATTAAAATATATTTTCAAGAAAAAGATGGAAATTGAAATTTGTAAAAGGAAAGAAATTAATTTTAATATTAACGATGGAAATGTATCTTTCTAAGAAAATCTAAAATAAAATATAAGAAAATTTCAAAAATAGCAAATTTTACAAAATATTTACAACATATAGCAAATTCTATCACTGATAGTCATTAGTGATAGAAGATTAACATTGATAGAATCCAAAATTTTGCGTTTGTAAATATTTTCATTTATTTTGCTATTTTTAAAAATGTCCCTAAAATATATTACTAAAAGTAAATTTTTAAAAACATTTTTTTTAAAAAAAATATGAAAATTGAAATCTAAAAAAATAATAATAATAATAAAAGAATCGAAATTAGAAACTAAAGTTTAATATTAATAGTAGAAATATATCTTTCTAAAAAATCTAAAATAAAATATATTACTAAAACTGAAATTTTGAAAACATACTTTTAAGAAGAAAAAAAAAAGATTGAAGTCTTCAAAGAAGTGAAATTAATTAAAAGAATTGAAATTGAAAACTAAATTTTAGGAAGATAATAAACGAATCAATTTTAACAAGTAAGGATATTTTTACGATTGTAAATTAGAAATTGGGATATTAAATTAATTAATAAATAAAACTATATATATTAAAGAACGAAAACGAAAAAAATTAGAAAAAGAATAAAGAATTTTGCAAAGATGAGGGAGGTAGAGTGTGAAGGTGATGATGTGGCACAAAATCATCCATACATGACTTTGTTAAATTATGTATCAGGTACACAACTTCACTACCCTATTTTTATCAATTTTTTCTTTCATACTTTATTTAGTTCTGTCAATGAACATTAAAATAACATTAATTAAAAAAATTGTGTTGAAGAGACTATGACTCTTATGGATAGGATGTAAAGGATGACAATTTGATACATCTAATCTAAATGAAAGTGGTTATAGAATTGGTACACTAATTCTTCTCATATATATGTCACATGCATGTGTAAAAGAAAAACAAAATAAATATTAAATTTACATTCCTAAAAATATAATTCCACGAGATCATCTAAATTAGTTTAAGAAAAAGAGATAAAAACAATAGAAAATTTAATGAAATGAAAATAGTAATTAATACAGTGAAACAATACATAATCTTATGTAGACTTCAAAAAAAAGTAATATATATATATAAATACTAATATAAAAATCATTACATTAAATATGTTACAATATTTGGAACCATTAAAATAATAATCCAATTACTAGTACAAATTTTTCCACTTCTTGCTCTAGATACAAGTTTGTTTGTTTATTTGTTTGAACAAACAAAAATGAATATTTAAGTTAATGATAACTTAAAAACAAAATGGTTTAATATTTTTTTATTATATGCTAAAACCGCTATTTAAAAATATTAGAATTAAAATGATTTCCAAATTGGTTGATTAGTGTTCCTAAATAGGAAGGAAGATGAAGTTCCTTTGTAAATGTGCTGATCTTCAAATTTCAATAGTAAATATTATTGACGTTTATTTATTTAAAATAATTTATGATTAGTGGACCAAATATCTATAATAATTGAACTAATAAAGTTATGATTTGACACAAAATATGGTTTGTATAAGAAAAAGTAAACTAATAGAACAAAATAAAGATCAATCAAACCTGAAAAGGATTAGAGTGGATGAAATGTAAAAATAGATAAAATATATTTGAAACTAATCTCTTTTGAGAATTAAAATGTCGATGTCGATATTGAATTAAAGTAATTAATTTAAAACGATTTTTTTTTTTAAATTTACATTTTATAATTTAATCTCTAAAAACTTTTTAAGATTGTATCTAATTATTTAAGCATTTATGTAATGTGTTGGACTACAAAGACCCCACACACCAATTTTTTATGTTAGACAAATTTGGACATTTAGTGTTGGTGGTTTTTAGCGATGCCCAGAGCAATTAAAAGTCATTAAAGACCCTATCTTACACTCAAAATTAAAACTTTTACAAATTTATAATATTTCTTCTAAAGAATATATTGGACAAACATTGTAACATTTTTTCTTAAAGTAATTAATGGAATTGAATAACTTATTTCTCCAAGGTTAAATTATAAAAATTAGCCTTCAACTTTTCTCTTTATTTAAAAATAATCCATTTTCTTAAATACGGTAACAATGTTGTTGATGTAACCATCTAACTTACAGAACTAATTATGCTAGTATTGTTGTAATATAATGCTTAACCAAACTATACAATGATGCTTAAGTTAGTAGAAAAAAAAACTAGTAAGCTTGGAATAGTTTGTGCAATATTAATAAGGAACACGAAAACACGCTTAGGTGGAAATTAGCTTTAGAATGTCATAAGAATAACATATATAGAACCAAAATTTGAATATATCATCGTAATATTTTGTATTATTATTACACTTTCAATCTCTACTATAAGTTAAAACGGGTACAATTTAATTGACACTAAGTATTGTATGATGACCTTGGTATTAAAGATTCGATCAGTTGTTCGCATGAAAAAAAATTACAAAGAAACAAAAAGCAATAGAAAAAATTGAAAGAGAAGTCAAAGTAACACTTTTTTAGAATGAATATAATGATGAGGAAAGGGTTGGAAAATGGAGTATAGATGGAAACTTTTTGGTAGGACCTAATGTTTGGAAGGTTTGGATACAGCTTGCATTCCGCCGACGAAAATTAAAATAGAAAAGAGAAAAAAAAAACTTTAGGGATATTGATGAAGATCAGATTCCATGGTGGCACTGATCCTGTATATGTGATATACACTTCGTTTCTGTACTATGGAAGATGACATTTTATGATTTGTGTTGGGCCACATGATTCACATCACACGGTCTCCAATACCTCTCAAATCCAACTTCATTTTAAATGGGTATACCAAAAAGAGTTTCTAACTCAATGAATTCACCTAGTGTACTCTTTAAAATAATTTCATCTACAACACCCGATGAACTAAATTTTGTGAAGATAAATTGAACTTGAACAAATTTTTAAAAAAGAAAAAATGTTTTAGGAGAGAAAATGAAGGCCAATTTTTTTTCAAAAGCAATTTGGTCAAGAAGCACATTTAAATATATATTACGTGTGGTGATTCGAATAGTGAGTGAGTCTCTTATTCATGTTAATTTTAAAAAATACATGTTTGTTCATGAAATAATGCAACTTTATCCGAACAGTTATATATCATTATTTTAAGACGGTGCAAATATGACAAAATCTATCCATGATAGATTATAATCAATATACTCTTTTCAATAATATAGTTTCTCGTCAGTAAATTCGAAGAGTTTTGTATTGGACATGATTGCTATATATGTTTTTCTCACTTTCTCCCATACTACTTTGCCTATTACCATTCTTGTCAACTCTTACAATCTTAGCCTTGGCCCACACAACTTTTAGTTTTATTTTCATTTTCTTTCTTAGGCCCAATAATTAATTAATAGGCCTTTGTGATCTTTTAAAGGCCCACTCTACATGTCCAAGTTTACCAAAATTTGAGTGCTTTCAACAAATAATGTTATACTCTTTGATGATCACTTTAGGTTCAAATTACCCTATAGGATAAGGATTTGGACTCACCACTCTACATCATTTGACTAATTGGGTTAGGTTCAAGTAAGGAAAAAAAAAAGATTATTGTTTAAATTACAAGTTTATTCTTCTATTTTTTATTTATTTATTTGCATCTATCTTATTTCTAAACTTCAAGAGTGTTTAATATGTTTTAAAACATTCCGTTTGTGTCCATTAATTAGGACTCTAAAATTTTCATTTTGTATTCAATAGAACATTAACCTATTAGTCATTACAAAAATTGAAAGTTTAGAGTCGCACAAATATATAATTATTGAATTTTATATTGAACTGATCAATTACCTTTTAAAAATTTACAACATACATGTCAATGAACCTATTAGATAAAATGATGAAAGTTTTACAAACTCAAGTAGCTATGAGTGGTAGTGCACTTTGTGTGCTATTTCATAGTTTAATAATTAATTAACAAATTTGACCCAAATATTTGATTATTTGGTAGAAGTTGGAGTATTCTGAGCAAATTGAATGCAAAATTGGGCAAATTGGAAGAATAAACTCAAAAGCAAAATTAAGAGATTTAAGATTGGCTACAAGAATTGAACTAATTAAGACTTTGAATGTTGATGGAACAAAGATAATGACATTAAGGGCTTAATGTGAATATGAGAATTAAAGAACTTAGAGCTTCTAAACTTAAATGACAAAATTTATGCAAAAGCAAAAGAGTAAACAGTTCATTCATGAACACAAAATTAAAAAGCATTGATTTGCAAGTTCAAGTCCATCTTTATATAAAAAGGGTCAATGTAGAAAGAGCTCAAAAAAGCTATAAATTAAAGAAAAAACTAACAAAAGAATATACAATCGATTCAACTTCAAGAAATATAATATCTAAATCTAACCTGATTTTTGTACGTCTATCATATATGTTACACAGTAAACAATACGTAATAATCGAACATCTCTTCCTTTTCCAATTAAACGTCATTTAAGATGGTCTTGAAAGGTCGATTTATTCTTACATATGAAATTAACAGTAGAAAACGTCTCATTGTCTTCGTACTCGTCCTCTTCTTGGTCCTCGACAAATGGAGTATTAGAATTATTTAGCTGTTCAAATCTGTTTGATAAAAAGTAACTACGTAAAGATTTCAAGCTTGTTAAGGTATCAACTTCTGCCGTAAAAACAGCCATTACAGGTCTATGATCTGATAGTTTTGATTCCCCTCGATTGTATGATACTTGTTTTAGTCCCTTGCCGTTCCATAAAATTCGGTCACACCTGAATTTCCAAACAAAACTTGCAATTTTAAATCATAGAAAACTAGGTTAAAGTATTAATTTGGTCTAGTAGTTCTAGGCTTAGTAATATTTTAATTTCTAAGTTTCAAATATTAAAAAATTATTTTTATTATTATTAAACAAAAAACCCCGAAATTCAATAGGTTAAAAGAAATAATTGAATTTTTAAAAAGAAATATACATTTTAAAATGCACTCATCATCATCTATATGTTGGTTCAAAATAAATTTTTATACATATCCAAATATTTTGGAGGTGAGTGGTAATTTTTCTTCATTATTATATTATATTTTTAATTAGAGAGAAAGAGAAAAAGAAAAAGATTGGAATATAAATATATGAATAGATGAGTAATAAGAAAAGAGAGTAAATATTAATTACCAAGCAGGAGCTCTCCTTTTTTCAGATTTAAGGCCATGCAAACTTCCATAATAAGCCTCTGAGTTTCTATAATATTTGTAGGTTGGCCCAAATTTTATGTTCCCTTCTTCCCATGCTTCCAATACTTGACCTTCCATCATCTCCATCTTTAGCTTCATTTATCATTTCCAAATACCCAATCAAACATAACATATATATTTTCTCACAGTAGTATTATTACAATATTACTTCATTTAACTCTAAACTCCTATACATTTGCTTTTTTGTTTTACCAAACCATACCAGTTACCACATTATTTTATTTATCATCATTCTCTTATTCTATCTATCTAACCTAAGGTGAGAAATCACCATAGTCATACATGCCACCAATTTCTTTTGTAAGGGTTTGTCTAATCAGCTCTTTGACATCTTCATCCAAAGTAGTTTGCTATTATTCGGTACAATTTTATTCTATTGACATAATTTTGAATATAATAAAACAGTCTCATAATTTTGTTTTTTATTTCATATATTCTAAAATGTCTCATACCGATAAAGATATTGCCTCCTACACTTATGGTACTCATATATTTTTTGAAAACTTATTTTAGTATTTAAAAACAAATAATTATTTAAGTTTTCCTAAAAAATCAACTCAAACAAATATTAAATATCAAATTTAATTTGACTTTTCAATTTGAAAGACAATTAAAAAGGAATATGGTTCAATAGGGTGTGAATTATAATAAATTATGTAGCTAGTAGAATATTTACGACTTAGTATTGGTCTGGTCTGTCAGAGTCGATTTTTCGATTAAATCCCGAATTTACCAGAATTAGCTACAAATTAAGCTAACAATTATTAGGCAATTAATTTATAAAAGTATTATGAAATTGAAATTTACTTGATCATTTTGTAATAAAGTGTCCCAATCCTTTCTTTCAACCAACACTCTCGTAGTTTCTTCTGCTAGAGAAACTCTATAATTCAAGTCCCCAAGCAATACCACTCGGCTGCATTATTTAAAACAAATACATCAATAAATCCATAATTTATTAGATTCTTAAAAAAAAAAAATGATGTCTCATTCCTCAATATTTGATAGAGTGTCCAAGTAAATATATAGTATTTCATCTGCCATTGTGTACATTTTGTTGCTTCATTTTCACATTTCACCATTAAAATTAAATGTAACTTTCAATGTGAAGAATCTTTGTACATGTAGAGATGTAAATAGAATTGTAGATAGGATGGTGTGAAATTTTGATAACTACACTCAATTTAATTTTAAATTATTTTTCAAAAGTCAACTCAAATAATTCATAAAAAAGAAAAAAAAAATCAATCAATCAATCAAAAAATAATATTTTCACCAGATATTAAATCACCATTTTTCATGGTGCTTCAATCAATCTTCACAAAATCTAATAAAATTAGTTTAAATTTCCCGCTAGATGTTATAAATTCATTGAAACGTAGGAAGATTGATATAAAAATTTCAGTTTTTTTCCAAATAATAATAAAAGGAAAGCAATAGAAGGAAAGATTTTTTAGTAGGACTTAAAAGATAATATTTATTTGTAGAAAATACAAAGGAATGAAGACAATTTCAACCTCGGCAATAATGAAGCTGACCAAAGATTTATTTATGACTTAATTTTGAATAAATTAGCTTCCCAGTTATGCAGTTTGTCGCTTTAATTTAGGAGTTTGTCGATCAGTAATTGTCTATTTTTCGACTAATTAATTACTTAATTGGTCAACCATACATTAATAAATTTAATTTATGTATATGTAAAATATAATGTACAAATCCCCCTTTTTTTATTTTTTGGTTCTCTATAGATTGATGATTTACACTTAGCTAATTCACTTTTGTTATTTGGGTTTAAGTCAAAATAAATACATTATTGAAACATGACAAATATGTATATTTTCACTTATTTAAACAGGTTAATCACAAATATTGATACGAAATAAAAATATATAAATTAATTATTTAAAACGATAATATATTTCTATAAAAATATATTTTCAAATATATCAAAATTAACTAAAATATTTTTAAAATATAGTAAAATATCACAATCTATTTATTATGAACCACAATAGGCAAAAGTAGACTATTAGTTGTGTGTCTATCTATATTTATCGAAACTTGATTACTTATAGATTAGAATGATTGTTTTAAATAGTAAAATTGTTGTCATTATCTATCGACGATAGACAATGATGATGATAGACATTGATATAATCTATCATTATTTATTTACGGTTGATAAACAACCTTGCAAAGAAAATAAAGGATATGTTATTTTATTGTTTCCAAGTCAAAAAGAAATATTATTATGGTCAAATTATGGTAAGTATTAGTATTCTAATAGTTTTGATAGTTGTTAATCCTTTGATCATTTTTGGGATTTAATTTTCAAATTTAAGTTCGAAAAATATTATATCATAATTAATAAACAAAACAAACAAAATAGTTGTCAAAAGTTGTCTTTTATAGTGGTACAAAAGAAAAGAAAGACCAACGACATTAACGTAATATTAAACAACGTTTTTCCAACGGAGAAAATTAATATTCTCCCTACACCTTTCTTTAAAAGAGAATATATATAAAATATCACGTAACAACATGTGATTAAGTTTAATCTTGTTTTTTTTTCGATCGATGTAAGTTACCCTAGTTTTACTAAAATTATAGGTTACTAAAAAATCATTATTCAATATTAAAAAAGGAAGAATAGTTAAAAAAAGAGAAGTAATTTAGATAGAGCTTACTCATGTTGGAGAATTTTTTTAGGCAAATCAAGAGAAGGGCCTTTAGGAAAGGTAGTGCGACATAAAATGTCAGAAACATTTTGATTTCTATTCTTTTCATCACCTTCTTTACCACCGGATGCCAAATGAGTGCATACAAAACAGAAGCTTGTTTCATGCAATCGAAATCTAACTGATACTGATCCCTGAATTAAATGAAACCAAAAAAAAAAAAAAAGCAAGTTTTTAACAACTATATATTTTTTTAGTAGAACAGTTTTGAATTCTTAATACAAACTAGATGACAAACAAACAAATGATTTATAGATACTAAGGATTTGAGGCTAAAACTCAAAAACCAAAATACAGTTAACAAAACGTATTTTGTTTAATTTTTGTTTAATTTTGATAATTATTAGGAGAAATAAGCTAGACAGAAAAGTAGCAATATTATTACAGAAAACTTAGAAACAAAAATGTTACGAAAGAAAAGTGTTATGCATATGGATATACCTTGTTGCCAAGGCAGCTCATAATGCCACAACCAATGCAAGAGACACTTGGACTTCGAATGAATGGATGAAGATCACTTCGAACCCATATTGATATCATTATTCCAACCATTTGTTTGCTTATTATACACTTGAAGTTTTGTTTCACTTTCTTCTTCAATGCTTCTCTTATCATTGAATTCCATTTTGAACATATTTTTCTATTCTCTGATCCAAACACGTTTGAGGCTTTCAAAGGCACAATTTCTTGGAAACTGCATATATATAAAAAAATTAAATTAACACCAACAAATTAAAAACATTACTAATACACTTCATTCTAATTTAGTAATATATATTCATAAAGGTAATAAACAGAATTACATAAATGGCTTTACCCCAAAAGTGAAAAGGAAATTACCCAAAAACATAGATGTCACAAGAAATATCCACTAAATCCTCCATGTCCAAATCATCATTTGGTGCAACTCCTCCAACATTCCATGTACTAACAAAAACCCTAGAAAGAGAAGTTTGAAATTGAAATGAAAAATTATTAAAGAAAAAAAAGAGGGAGTTATATAAAACAAAAAAAATGAGATTAATTATTGTTAATTACTTGTAATTTTGGGTTGGAGGTTTATAGAAGGCATTTGGGACAGAAGAAGATTGAGCAAAGAGTGGAATTTCAAGCAAAGCCTCTGAATTATTATTGTTACTTGGAATATCGGCCACAAAGTTATTGCTTCCCAATCTCTTCTTCAAAATCTTATTAGCAACTAATCTTGGCCACATGACCTAAAAATTTAAAAGAGATGGAAAAAAAATCATTAAAAAAAACTAAATATGCAAATGCATAAATGAAATGAGAAATTTAGAGAAAAGGTTATTACTTCTCCATGCTTCCCAGCCATGGGGTCTTGGGAGAAGAAAAAAAGTAGAATGGGAAAAAAAAGAGAATTATGGAATGTAGAAAGAGAGAATAATGTGATAAATGAAGGTTACTGTGAGAAGAAAATAAAAATAATGAAGCACATAATGACAAAATTAAGATTATATATAAGAATCGTGAAATTGATTAAGGTCCCCTCTTTGGCAAGTTGGTGACGATAGTGATGATGTGAAGAAACATGGGTCTAGCTTGCTTAGGGAGTAGGGTTTCTTTTTTTTTTTTTTTTTTTTTTTTTTTTTAAAATTTAAAATTTGGTTGTGATTTTGAAAGGCAAATTAAATTAAGAA